>JAHKKF010513881.1:0-12703 GCA_019740295.1 Labeo calbasu | reverse complement strand
TTACCCCCATTCACCCCCACTCACCCCTCTCTGTGCCCCTGCAGTGAGCGGACCCTCCCAGCATCTGAATGCCGTAACCAGTGCTTTGATATCGGGTGTGGTTGTGCTGGGTGTGATGAGCCTGGGCCTCTTCATCCTCTCCCTCAGGCTGCTCAGGAAGCCCAGCCCTTCTAGTCTGACAGGGGTCTGGAACCCCAGCTTCAGATGACCATGACGTCCAAATCCAGAGCGCAATGAAATACGTCAGACAATATTTGGTCACTGCTCTAGCATGTCACAAAATTGCCATTGGGCAGCTTTGCCAGAAGTGCTTTCCCATTTGAACTTGCATAAATTTAATTAGGGGTGGACGATATATCCAAAATCTTACATCACCATATGAGTAATTTTATTTCATGGTAAAATAGTATATCACATTATACTTTATTTTTGCTTCTAGTTAAGAGATTTTTTTTCTTTTTCTTTTATTAACATGAATGACAGCGGGAATATTAGACTGCTGTCACTTTAATACCTGCCCGGATCTATTATACTGTTATGTGTTTTCTTTCTCAGCTGTTTGGTTTCACTTAAGACCTAAATTACTGTGTTTATGAGGATACTTGCAAACACAAGCATTTTGACACATGCAAGTGCTTGTATTTTATCGTTCTAGGACTATAAAGCAGCAAAAATAACTCCCACACTCTATCAGAATCTTTCAGAGTCTTTCAGACAACACGCACATATAGCAAAATTAGTTCTTTTTTGCTGCTGATTGCGTTTCAACGGCTTAAAACGCTTGTTTTTAAACTGCAATGCTTCAAAAACACATGCAAACGATACGTTTTCGTGACCGTGTAGCACCACGATAAAGACAATTGTCCAAAATCTCTGTTGGCTGACAACTACTGGTTAATCGTGTCTACTGGTATATCGCCCATACTTAAAGGAGAACTCCACTTCCAGAACAACAAATTACAAATAATTTACTCACCCCCTTTATCAGATATTCATGTCTTTTTTTTCTTCAGTCGTAAAGAAATTATGTTTTTTGAGGAAAACTTTTCAGCATTTTTCTTCATATAATGGACTGATATGGTGCCCCGATTTTGAACTTCCAAAATGCAGTTTAAATGCAGCTTCAAACGATTCCAGCCAAGGAAGAAGGGTCTTATCTAGCGAAATAATCRGTTATTTTCATTTWAAAAAATACAATTTATATACTTTTTAATGCCGTCTTGTCTTACTCTGCTTGTACTGTTTTTGTTCCGGTTCATGACAGTTAGGGTATGTCGAAAAACTCCCATCTCATGTTCTCCCTCATCTTCGAAATCGTCCTATATCGCTGTTTTACCTTTTTTGTTAAGGGTGTTTAATCTTCTTTGCATGTTCACGTTGCAAAGACTGGGTCTGTACTTCTGTAGCAACGTAGAATGATTTTGAAATGATTTTTGAAGTTGAGGGAGAAAATACAATTGGAGTTTTTTGACATACACAGAGTTCATGGAGGGAAAGGCAAGACGAGCGTTTGAGATTAAATTGTATTTTTTTAATGAAAATTACAGATCGTTTCGCTAGATAAGACCCTTTTTCCTCAGCTGGGATCGTCTACAACCGCATTTGGGATTGTTTGAAGCCGCATTTAAACTGCTTTTTGGACGTTCAAAATTGGTGCACCATATCAGTCCATTATATGGAGAAAAATGCAGAAATGTCTTCCTAAAAGCTTAATTTCTTTACAACAGAAGAAAGAAAGACATGAACATCTTGGATGACAAGGGAGTGAGTACATTATATGTGAATCTTTGTTTTGGAAGTGAACTTTAAATCTTGTCCCTTTTAAAATACCTCAGTTTGTTACTATCTGTTTCAGGGTCTGTGATCTTTTGTGTCTTGAAGTGCAGAGCACAAAACAAATGTAGATGTTCACATATGGATTGTAGATTATTTGCTTTATGAATTCTTGTTGATCTTTTAAACTGTGAGTATATGCAATGTATATGTGCAATGAGTAGAATCGATAAAAAAGGGATAAATGAGGTTATCCTAGTTAAATACTAGTTGACAGCAACAGATTAGAGTAAATACCACAACAAATGCCCAGTTTTGAACGTTTAGTACATTTTTGGTTTGTTTTTACAAATCGCAATGATTTTCAATGATAAACAACATGCTGCACATGCTGTTATCCTGGACAAATTTGTTTTTATAGTTTAAAATATGCATTTTTAGATTATACATTTATAGTGTTATTAAATTGATGTGCCATTATGACTTTTTATTATTAAAACTGTAAATAAGTACAACTTGATGTTTTTCCCAAATAGATTTTGTCAGATGCACACATTTTTAATGTTTTGTTATAAAAAAAAAATTCAAATTCATGTCTCATTTCACTACTTGTTGCTCATTTTTCTGCATTTGTATCAGTTTTATAGATAATTTGCAACATAATCCATACCTGAAATCACACAATCTTTTTTTATTCAGCCACAACATTGAAAACACAACACAGACACAAACCACCAATTTAATTCTTACAGTGCCACTATAGATCTCCACAATCTGCATTCTTTCTCTACATAATCCCAGATTACTGCAGGGCCTTCAGCGAGTCAAAAGATAAAAAAATCTGATGCAATGATTATTTATCTCCCTCTCATTCCTTATGTTCGCTCAGGTATTTGCTTTCATGCGTGTGTAAAGTCCACAGCATTGTTTTGCTAAGATGAATACGTCATGGCCATGGTCTGTAATATTTTCCATGGTTTTGTGTGCTTGGCAATAGAAGAAGGCCAACACCCAACACACAGATTTGACCCTAATTAGAAAAAGTGTTGTCCTTCCCAGGTAGCTCAGCTGACAGGTTCATATTACAACTCAATTGATATTTTGTACCTCATTTTCACATTAAACGTAACAGGTTACCAGTCAAAGATTTCACCTCATTAGCTGCTGATAACAAGCAATGGTAGAATCCAAAACTCTAGCATTTTCATGGAAACTTTACTATTCGAAAAGCTTTAGAATGACTAAATTCTTGTTCATTCGTAGGTGTACTCTCAAAGGGATAATTCAACCAAAAATGACCAATTTGCCATCATTTACTCGCCCTTATGTTGTTCCAAACCTGAATGACTTACATGTAATGAAAATCAGTGGAGTCCAATGTTGTTTTGGATGCCATTATGTTTCAAAGCATGGACAAAAACACTTTAAAGACATTTCAAAACATCTTCTTTTGTGTTCCACAATTAATCTCTTTAACAATCATTATCACAACCACAACCAAGTAGTGTACAAACCATCACCACATGTGTGATTCCATGCAGTGACCATCAAGATTTTGAAGGAGTAGTTCACTACCAGAACAAAAAAGTGCAGATAATTTATTCACCCCCTTGTCATCCAAGATCTTCAGTTGTAAAGAAACCGTTTTGTTTTTTTGTGGAAAACACTTCAGGATATTTCTCCAAACAGTGGACTTCTATGGTGCTCGTCAGTTTGAACTTCCAAAATGCAGTTTAAATGCAGGAATAAGAGTCTTATCTAGCTAAATGATTGGTCATTTTCTAGTAAAAATTGAAAATTTATATACTTTTTAACATCAAATGCTCGTCTTGTCCAGCTCTGCGATGTGCATATGTTTTCTGTCAAAAAACTCCCATCTAATTTTCTACTCCAACCTCAAAAAACATAATTTCTTTACAATTGAAGAAAGAAAGACATGAACATCTTGGATGGCAACGAGTGAGTACATTATCTGTAATTTTTTGGTCCTGGAAGTAAACTACGCCTTTAAGCTAACAAATCTCCTCAAAGGCTTCCAAGGTCAGAGGTCAGACTGACAGACTTTAATGTCCAAAGAGAAGAGAGGACGTCCCACATATTGTGTACTTCTACAAAAGAGTTTGTACGTGGTTTATTAAATTACATGTTAATATGATTCAGGATGTACAAGATGACAAAGACAGTGGTCATTGTTTATGGTCTAACTTTAAAGGTGATGTGTAAGGTTTCAAGGTTTGCCTCAAGGTAATGGCACCTTATCCACAAAAGTGAATTGTTTGTGAGAGCTCAAGCAACCATACCAAATAGCAAATGACCTTGTTTTGGGCCAACACTGCGGAAGTAATCAAACAAACTCATCCTACACGCACATACATATATAAGTAACAGTCTGAAGCCTGTCAGAGTTAATCCAGCAGTGACTTTGAGAAGATAAAGGATCTTTCACAGCAAGGATACCTTCAGGAGCTCTTTGAGATTTTCTCTGGAAAGCTGAGAATCATCTAACCGTCATTTTTGGACATTGATGAAGAGCAGATAGCTGACATGGTCCTACTCAGCCTTTTGATTTTGGGTGCGCTGGTTAAAGGCCACCTGGCTCTTACTGCTAGTGATTGTGGGTCTTCCTACAGGCTTCCAGGTAGGCCTATTGTCCTTCGTGGTTTTGTCTAAAATAATTATTGCACTGAAAAAATATTATAAGAAAGACATGTTTTTGTCTTACAGCCTACACAGACATCTCAGTGTCCTGCGGGACCGAGTCTATAAAATTGGCCATCCAGGTTTGCCCGGTCATTTACACCGGATATAACGAGAGTTTGTTGATTTTGAATAAAATCGCAAATGATCCGTTGTGTCGGGGAACACTGGATGCGACTGCTAATCCTCCAGTCGTGCGTTTCAGCTTCCCGCTACGACAATTAGACGCCTGTGGCAGCATCTTCCGTGTGAGTATTACACTAATTTACAGTAATTAAGTATTCTCTGACGTGAATTTGCCCCACTAACGAGGTTACCAACAGGGGTCAGTGTTGCTCATACTCATGACATCATCGTTTGATTGAAACGAAGTATTAAAAACGCTAAAAAAGATAATTAGTTCCGCCATTTTCTCTGTATTTTGTTACCTCTGTATTCTTTGCACGTGTAATTCACTTCATTGTCTTGATTTGTAGACCACCAGCGCTCCCGGGACCGGCATCTTCTCGGACTTCTCCAACATCCAGACGGTGAACATCAGTGGGGTGGTCAGATCTTTCGACCCCACAATAGGAACAGTGACCTACAACGCCGAGCTGAGTTATTTTTACTCCTGTGCATATCCGCTCGAGTACCTGATCAACAATACACAAGTTGATGTGTAAGCTCTTTTAACTCTCTTAATAGATTCATTTTTAATTCAAAACCCGTAAACCAGCCTAAGGTGGTCTTAGCTAACGTTAGTCTCCCAGTCTAGTCAGAGTTTTAGTGAACTTTTGGACTGGCTCATATTCTGGCTTACCTTTTTTTAATCAACGAGGATGCATTAGAAACTGTTCTAAAATATTTCTGTTTCAAAGAAATGCTTTTCTTTTGAACTTTCTAGTCATTAAATAATCCTGAATGAAAAATGTATCACAGTTTCCACTAAAATATTAAACTGTTTTCATTGATAATAATAATAAACGTTTCTTGAGCACCAACTCAGTGTATTAGAATGATTTCTGACGGACTTGTGTGACTGGAGTTATGATGCTGAAAATTCAGCTTTACCCTCAAAGGAATAAATTACATTTAGATTAAATTTAGAAAGTGATCATTTTAAATTACAATAATGCTTAGGTCAGTTAAATGCAGCTTTGGTGAGCATAGGAGACTTTAAAAAGTATTGATGTACAGTATCAAAAATGCAGCCTGTTGACATTCTTAACTGAAGAGTGAGTATTTTCATGGACTCTAACTATGTATCACTTGTAATCTCTAAACTTTACCTCCCTCTTCAGGTCATCTTCCTCCATTGCAGTGATTGACAACAATGGTAGCTTCATCAGCACTTTAAGCATGCAGCTCTTCAAAGTAAATACGCAATGAGGGAAAAAGTTTCCCAGTTTCCAAAATCTGTAGGCTATCTATTTCATATCGCGTCTGTAACTTTATTGTGTCTCTAGGATGTAAACTACACAACTCCACTCGTTATCCCTGCTATTGGTATTGAACTCAGAACCAGAATCTACGTGCAAGTCATTGCAGCAAACTTGACTTCACAGTGAGTAGCGTTTGATGATGTTTCTTTCAAGATATGCCTCCATTAGTTAATGTAGAAACTGGCTGATTCTGTCCTCCTCCACAGGTATCATGTTCTGCTGGATCGATGCTATGCCTCTATCTCTGCCTTACCCACCAATTCAACCTTTTTCAACCTCTTTGTCCCGTAAGTCTAAAAAAAGTCAAGAGAAGTCATGTTAAAAATAACATTTATAATATAATTTATTTTATATTGTACTAGTCTATATTTATATTAAATTAATAGGTAATATAATATAATTAATATAATTTATTATTCTCTGTAAAATTATTTTAAAAATTGGTGAGCAAAGCCATGGAAATTCAGATATTCAATATTCAAATTAAATAATATAAATAAAAAATTTAAATTAAAATGTAAAAAAAACATTTCATCAATTCAATTTTTGTTTTAGAGTCTCTACAAAATTATTTTATGAACTCAACAAAGCCATGGAAATTCATTGGTCATCTAATATTATAAATAAATAATATAAAAAATAAATTATTTAAAAGAAAAATAATTCATCAATTAAAATGGTTTTAGTCTCCATTAAAATTATTTTAAATACTCATAAGCAAACCCAGGGAAATTCATATATTCTATATTCATACTAAATCATATAATAAAAAATACAATTAAAATGTAAAAAAGAATTAATTTGAAATAATATTTCATCAGTTAAAATTGTTTTAGTCTCCATAAAATTATTTTAAATACTCACAAGCAAACCCATAGAAATTCATATATTCTATATTCATACTAAATAATATAAATAAAAAATACAATTAAATTAAAATTTAAAAAAATAATTAATTTTTAATAATATTTCATCAATTAAAATTGCTGTTTTAGATTCTCTACAGAATTATTTTAAGAACTTAACAAAGCCACAAAGCCATGGAAATTCATTGGTCGAAATAAATAATATTACAAAAAAACCCTAAATTATTTAAAAGAATATTGATATTCATCAATTAAAATTGTAAACTCTATAAAATTATTTTAAATCCTCATGGGCAAAGCCATGGAAATTCATATATCCTATATTCATGTTAAATAATATAATTAAAAAAAATAATTAAAATGTCAAAAATAATTAATTAAAATAATATTTCATCAGTTAGTTAGATTGTTGTATTAAAGTCTCTACAGAATTATTTTATGAACTCAAAGCCATGGAAATTCATAATAACATAACAAAAAATGTATTTAAATTTAAACGTAAAAAATAATAATTTATATAATATTTTA
Source organism: Labeo calbasu (assembly GCA_019740295.1). Lineage (NCBI taxonomy): Eukaryota > Metazoa > Chordata > Actinopteri > Cypriniformes > Cyprinidae > Labeo > Labeo calbasu. The sequence goes on along the minus strand of JAHKKF010513881.1, from coordinate 5,415 downwards.
TCAATTAGAATTTGTTGTTTTAGAATCTCTACAAAATTATTCTTTAAACTCAACAAAGCAATGGAAATTCATTGGTTGTCTAATTTATTTTATATATTATATATGTTCTATAGTCATACTCAATAATATAAATAAAAATAAATAAAAAAATAAATTAAATTAAAATGTAAAAAAAGAAAATAATTTAAATAATATTTAATCAGTTAGACATTGTTGTTTTAGAATCTCTACTTAAATTATTATTTTATAAACTCAACAAATCCACAAAGCCATGGAAATTCATTGGTCATGTGTGAAATTCTCCTCCTCTCCTTTTGTTAAAGGTGCTCGCAGGATCAGTTTACCACTGTGTTGGAGAATGGAAACAGTCAGAAGGCTCGCTTCAGCTTCCCGGCCTTCCGTTTTGTCGAGCAGCAGAATCAGACCATTTCCACCTACTACCTCCACTGCATCACCAGGCTTTGTGAAACCAGCACCTGCGCCCAGTTCAAGGTACCACACGCTCTTCAAACTATAAGAATTGAGGTCTTAACTGAATGAACAGATAAATGTGTCCTGCTTTATTGTTTAACCCTCCTCCATTTTCACCGACCAGCAATGCAACAGGAGGAGGAGAAGGGAAATCCAGACAACGACAATTAAAGATGGCGTCTCAGACACAACCCTCATCACCTCAGGACCTATCAAGACCACATCAGAAACCCGTATGGCTCTCTTCTACCTCACTATCCTTAAATAATATATGGAAAAAAGCATTTTATATAGTGCAAGTTATTTCAAAGCTAGCTAAATAATAATAACTACAAACTGTTCTTTCTTTCAGCTTATACCACTAAGGATGAAGGTAAGACCCCCTCATCAACGTGATTAATTTACAGAAGAATGCTAGAAAATTTGGTAATAACACGCTGTCTCTGTTATTCCTGTACAGCTGTGAGCAGTGCACAGAAGGACAGCGGTAACGGGGCGTCTGTAGGACTGGGCATCGCTCTTGCCGTCCTCGTCATTGTGGGCACCGTCGCTGCCCTCATGGCCGTGTCGTTTTACCGCAAACTCAGGATGCTGCGTTAACTTCCCGCGATCCCAGAGCTCTTTTCGCGTAGGACCAATACAACAGCACTGGTGGAGGTGGGAACTGGGGATCCATATTATTAATATCTGACTTTTTAAATTAAAAAGCTTTGTCGGCATAGCAGACAACACGATTGTCATTTGAAATGCAAATACTGCAACCAAAAAAAGACAAGTTTAATATATAATAACTTATATACTAAAGACAGAATTGTTTAAATGACATTTCATTTTAAAGCAAACATGTACAGAGATGCATTTGGTGTGAAAAAGAGGATCATACGCATTGAGAAGATATTTGTACGGATAAAACATTTTATCCATTTAAATGTATCTCAAGTTGTGCTGCATTAAAGCAAGATTCAAGGCTTTAGGATTGACAGCTTTAAAAGAACAGATGAAAGACATCATTTCATAAAGTTATTACAACAGCTGCATGAAGAGCCTTGCTTTGATTTAGCAAACTTGTTTCTTATGTGGAAGGAAAGATTGATTTTGGAAAGGGGAATTATAAGCATGCTCATTTCAGATACGTCCGCATATGTGATATGTTACAAATTCAGACAGTTGTCTTGTGAAACATGTTTGTTTTTATTTGTTGAGTTTGTACTTTTATTGCATGCAATGTCATTAATAAAGGCTTGTAGGATTGTGAGAACAGTCTCATTTCCTCTCCTGTTAAAACGCAGCACCACTAGGGGGAGCCTCACCATTGTTTGAAAAAACTCAGAAACCCTGTACATGCAGAATGTTTTAGTCTTGGCAAAAATGGTGTTTCTTTAAGTTAACTTTACAAAACACTGTTTTTGTTGATGTTTTTATAGTTTTACTGCTGCCCCACTCTAAAGAGTCAAAACAAAAGTGCAGTCTCAAAAGTACATTATCTTTCACGTACATATAGGGCCTACATACTCGAAATAATTTTGTTTCTGCGTGGTTTTAAAATGTTTACAAGTTATTTAATACTTGTATTCGTATTATCTTTGTTTTAGATACATATGTTGCAACGTGAAACGATGCCTAGTTTTACGCAATCGGCGTGAAACTCACGTAATTGTTTTCACGCCATACGTCCATTTTCTCACGTAGTGGGGGAAAACAAACAGTGGAGCAAAGAAACAGATAGCCCGCCGACAGACAAGATGATTTGGCGATAAGATTTGGCAGCTCTGTCGCATAAGTAAGCTATTTTCTGTGAATGTGAGAGACTTAATAAGTACATTGGACTATCTGCGTTACATACCAATGTTTTACGATTACTACGACGAATAAAAATAATATGGTTAGAAATACCAGTACAGCGAAAACAACTGGAAGCGGATTACACCGGAAGTCTCGAACATTCAAATTTTTTTTTATACCAAAGTAAATACAGATGAATACAACTCAGAACTTATGTTATCAACAATATAACGAGTAAACAACGAAACATGAATATAAGAAACAATGATCCAGAGGTAACATACACTACCAGTCAAAAGTTTAAGATTTTTAATGTATTTTTGTTTTAAGTCTCTTCTGCTCACCAAGCCTGCATTGATTTCTTCCAAAGTACAGCAAAACAGTAAAATTTTTGAAATATTTTACTATTTAAAATAACTGTTTTCTATTTGAACATATTTTAAAATGTAATTAATTCCTGTGATTTCAAACCTGAAATTTTAGCATCATTACTCCAGTCACATGATCCGTCAGAAATCATGTAAATATTCTGATTTGCTGCTCAAATTATTATTATTATTATTATTATTATTATGTTGAAAACAGCTAAGTAGAATTTTTCAGGTTTCTTTTATGAATAGAAAGTTCAGAAGAACAGCATTTATCTGAAATAGAAATATTTTGTAACATTATAAATGTCTTCATCATCACTTTAATAAATTTAAAACACCCCTATAAATACAAGTATTAATCTCTATAATTTCTCTCCCAGGTATTCCAAGATTTTAAATGGTATAGTGTAAAATGTCACAAAAAACCTTTTTATTTAAGATAAATGCTGATCTTTGGATCTTTCTATTCATATTGATAATAACAATAATAAAAAAAAATTTGAACAGCAAATTAGCATATTAGAATGATTTCTGAAGGTGATTTCTGAAGGATCATGTGACAGAAGACTGGAGTAATGATGCTGAAAATTCACTGATCACAAGAATAAGTTTTTAAATATATTAAAATAGAAAGCAGTTATTTTAAGTAGTAAAAATATTTCACAATATTACTGCTTTTGCTCTATTCTGGATCAAATAAATGCAGGCTTGGTGAGCAGAAGAGACTTCTTATAAAAACATTAAAAATCTTACTGTTCAAAAACTTTTGACTGGTAATGTACAACTCACAAAAAAATTTAATTTGAATGATATAAAAATGTATTTAATTTAATTTACCTTCCTTTTCGTCTTTGCAATATCAAGCAGCAAAATGAGCTGTTTTGTACAGCTGAAAATAGATGGACACGGATGAGACCGGAAGCCAAACCCATAAAATGTACAAATGGCCGCGACCGCTCTTACATAAAAAAATAAGGTGGATAATGAAGGTTATCCATCTTATTTTTGCTGTAAGAGCTTAACTGGAAAATGTTGTTTGGCAATTTCCTCTTCAGATTATTGTGTTATTGTTTGATTATTGGTGCCTGTGTAAGCATAGCTCTCATTTCAGATGAAAGCACATTAGTCATATTCTCATAACTGGAGGTGCTTTCATATGTACCAGTACACAAACAGTACCAACACTCTGGGTAAACAGGTAAATTAGCCTAATGTTTGTTCATACCACATATCCCCTTAAATGAATTCTGTAAGAAGTGTTTTGTACGATAAGATATATTAAAGTGATATTAAGGATGCCTTGCTGTAATGTCAGAGCCACGGCAAATTAAAAATTTACATGGTGCTAAGTAGGTCATGATAAATGCATAGAAAAATGACTTTCATTATATGGTGATGAGGATAGTTAATACATGAGAATAAAATATGACATGGGACAATGGGATATGAGAAGTAAATATGCTAGTCCTCCACTGAGTAAATCTCTAATTGTGTGTGAGTGGGGTTGTCATCAGGAGCATTACCTGAGAAATGGGAACGTCTGCTGAGATGAGACTGGGCTGAGGGTCTTCAGAGGATGCGGGTGTGACCTTATTAGTTAGAAAGAAAGATGACTTCATTTCAGTTGCAATGCAATGTGCTAATTGCAGTGGCTAAAAGTAATATGTGAGTGGTGATTTATTGTGTCGTAATGGAATTCTCTATGATGCAATTTCATGTAATGTTAAATTGCATGGCAGGGTTAAGCTAATTAATGGAGAAGATATATTTAAAATAGACAAGTAGTGTCATTTCGGGAGATGGAGTTTGCAAGAAATTACCAGACAGGAAAGGAATCATGAAACATTGATGCACTGTACCATATCCAGACAGATGGGCCTATCTGCCGCTGCCTGTCTCTGGAGACTGTGGGTAAAACATTAGCAGTGAATGAAACACTCAGTCTATTAGATACTGTGCAATATTGCTATGATGCTGGGTTAAGCCTTTGGTTTTTTGTTTCTTTTTTTTTCTCGAGATAATGGCAATTGTTTTGTTCTAAGTATGAGGAAATGAGAAAATCAGCTGCTGGAAAATTAACCAAACAAAATGTTAAGGGCCAAATCCCCAGACAAAGGGCCAAATAACAAGTCCTAACTGCAAACAACCTGTAATTTAAAACCAGGTTTAATCTGTTCAATGCTGATGGTATCAAAAAATTACCAGCTCTTAAAACACTTATAGTATTTTAGACTTTTTCTTTGTTTTTCTTCCACTTTTTGTCCTGCAAATGATGAATGAGAGTAACTCTTGATTTAGATTTTGAGAGAACAGCAGCTTTAAACGTTGTTGTCATAGAGTGTATTTTATCATTTTTAATTTAAGTTGTCAGACATAAAACAGACATTAATTTTATGACATTACTATTCACTACTGTTCCAAAAATTGGGGTCAGTAATATATTTATTGTTTTTGAAAGAAACTCCCTTATTCTGCATTTATTTGATAACAAAATAGAGGGTTTGCATTTACGTCACCATTTGGTCAGTTACCTGGATGTGCGACCATATTGGAGATACTCAAATGTAAACAACAGTATGGGTTGCACGGTTAATATACCACTAAATATTCCTTGCTAATTTATGCTGTCTAAATTACAGATAATATGTGTGGAGGCTGCTAAATCATGTAGAAAAAAACTTAGTAAGCAGGAAAGGGCGCAATATTTTGACAAACTAAATATTGCAGGTGGTAAAGATACATATGGGTATTATTAATTAAGATATTAGCCTAATATTTCACCAACCTGACT
>JAHKKF010513880.1:7335-24483 GCA_019740295.1 Labeo calbasu | reverse complement strand
TATCTATTACACATACATGATGCATGTGTGAGAAAAGATTAGTCATTCTGTATGGATGCCGCGTTAAATTGTACACATTGCTGCTTTTGTGTTCGTACTATAACATGTCGACTAGAAAGTTCAGTATGGTTTTAAAGAGTCACGGTGTTGCAATATGGAAGAAAAGGCATGAAAAATTGCCATTTTTGTGCCAACATGAACACGCGTCGCTCTGCCAGCTCTTGTGTAAGCGTGATATTTCAGCCGGCAGAGTGACGGGTTTAAAGACATTACAGTGTTATGACAGAATGACGAACTGAGTTCGTTACAGTTGATGAATTATCAATATATTGAACTTACTACAAGCGAAGATGTGTTTTTCATTCATATAATGCGCTCCATCAACCTCCCCATGCCGTCCACTCAAGAAGGAACTGTTTCACTCGTGTCATCTAGGAGCTAGATTTCGAATCGTTCGCATTAGCATAGCGCCACCTATTGGATTGGAGTTATAAAATTTACAAACACTTACCAACATTTTTAACTGGTAGGTTCATGTGGGTTAGGAAACAAAATGACGTGAATAAATTAAGATTTGGGAGGTTTTAAGTAAATCTCAAAAATTCTCAAACATACATTAAAATGCCATACGTACACTACCAATGAAACGTTTTTGAACAGTAAGATTTTTAAGGTTTTTAAATAAGCCTCTTCTGCTTACCAAGCCTGCATTTATTTGATCCAAAGTACAGCAAAAACAGTAACATTTTGAAATATTTTTACTGTTTGAAATAACTGTGTTCTATGTAAATATATTTTAAAATGTAATTAATTCCTGTGATTTCAAAGATGAATTTTAGCATCATTATTCCAGTCACATGATCCTTCAGAAATAATTCAGACATTCTGATTTGATCCTCAAAATACATTTATTATTATGATGTTGAAAACAGCTGAGTAGAATTTTTTCAGGTTTCTTTGTAAAATAGAAAGTTCAGAAGACCTGAAACAGAAATATTTTGTAACATTATAAATGTCTTTATCAACACGTTTGATCAATTTAAAGCGTCTTTGCTAAATGTAAGTATTCATTTCTATAAATACTCAATATACATTTGAGTATATTCTTACTCAACTGTTTTAAATATTTATAATAATAATAATAATAATGTTTTTTGAACAGCAAATCAGCATATTAGAATGATTTCTGAAGGATCATGTGATACTGAAGACTAGAATAATGATGCTGAAAATGTAGCTTTTAGCAAACAGGAATAAATTACCTTTTAAAATATATTCAAATAGAAAACAGAAAACAAATATTTCACAGTATTACTGCTTTTGCTGTATTTTGGATCAAATAAATCCAGGCTTGGTGAGCAGAAGAAAATTCTTTAAAAACATTAAAAAACTTAAAAACTTTTGACTGGTAGTGTATTTTTTATTTATTTCAACACAAGCAGAAAATCACTTTAAACATAATATTTAGACAGATCTACTGTTTACAATATTAATACATTAGACGCCAAATGAAATGTACCAAGTCAAATGATTTAGAAGTCATATTAAAATTCAATTATTTATAAATGTTAATAAAACAGATAATCCCATAAAATATGAGACTAGTTTTTAAATACAATCAATTTACACACTTTCTGCCTGCTAAGCTATGTTTATTTTTAAAATATTAAAGGAGAACTCCACTTCCAGAACAACGATTTACAAATAATTTACTCACTTCAAAAAACATAATTTCTTTACAACTGAAGAAAGAAAGACATGAACATCTTGGATGACAAGGGGGTAAGTACAAAATATGTGAATCTTTGTTTTGAAAGTGGACTTCTCCTTTAAATGGCAGCTATAAACAGGCTAATAAAATGATCAGTCAATACTCAAACTATGCCGTTCCAACACTGTCCTCTTGAGGTGGCTCAGCTACTAACAAACCCGGGCTGCTTGCTAAAGACTGATCAAGTGGTTTGCTCTGCTGTTGTTGCTCAAAATAGCTACAGAGCAGAGAACGAACTGCCTCTGCGCTCGGATCATCTATATAGACCGTAGACACATCTGTGGGCTGTGGACATTCATTTTGACTAAGTGCTTCAACCCACTCCTCTTTAAACGGGCTGTTATACACATTACAAATATTGTGCAAGATACAGCAAGCTACAGCCATCTTGGATACCAAGTCTACATTGCTGTCATTTCTGTTGTGCAAACACTGCCATCGTGCCTTAAGGCGCTGGAAAGCGTTCTCAATGACTTTAAGGCCACGGTTCAGCTGGGCGTTGAAGGTTTGCTGTTGCGGAGTTAGATTTGCCGACGCAGGATAGCATTTCAGCAGCCAGGTTTGAAGCGAATAACCCGCATCCCCCAGCAGCAGAAATCCCAACGGCTGACCCATGAGCTCTTTGGGTGGTTGAGAGCAGAAGCCTCCCTGTTCTGCCATAGTCCACAGCTCTGAGCTCTGCAAGATGGTCATGTCATCTGTGCTGCCTGTAAAACCAGAACAAACGTCCCAGAAAGTACCTTGTGCATTTACCACACCCTGAAGCACAACAGAGTGCCATCCTCTTGGATTCCAGCAATCCTGGGTCTCTGTGGAGGGCGATTTAACAGGGATGTGAAGGGAGTCAATGACACCGATACAGTGAGGAAAACCCCACAGAGCATGAAACTGCTCCGCATGTTCTTCAAGTTCATGATCTGCTGGTAATTGCATATAAAGGGGTTTTAGTAACAAAATGATGGCTTCACACACTTCTCGTACACACTGACACACAGCTGGGATGGGCACACCGAAGAGTTCACTTAAGAAGCAGTATTCTGCGCTGGTGGACAAACGCATTAAGGCCATGGCAATGCATCTCTCCAGTGTAATGGTCTGTCCGCTTTGTTCTATATACACTTGCTCGAGCTGAGGCTTGAGTTTAGCGCTCAGAAGGAGGAAGATGTCTCTTGTGACGTGGAACTTGTCAAGCCAGTCTTCTGGTCCAAACTCTGTCATCACAACTCTCTCCCACCAGTCCGGGTCTGCAGGGATCGGGACATGATTTTGCAGATCTTCTTCATCTGGTGATGGTAACTAAAACATTGACAGAAAAATATAAGTTTACTGCATGAATGAGCAATTATTTGGTCAATGGAAAATTTATTCTCTTTACTTATTATGTATTGACTGCACTGACACTATCAGATTAGAACAACCATTGAAATGATAATGACACTATTGTTTTTTCTGTAGAACTGTTTTATAGTGGAATCAAATTGATTTTATAATTTATGAATTACACTACCAGTCAAAAGTTTTTTATTTTTTAGTTTTTTAGTTACAGAAATTAATACTTTTATTTAACAAGGATGATAAAGACATTTATAATGTTACAAAAGACTTCTATTTCAGATAAATGCTGCTCTTCCCTAACTTTCTATTTATAAAAAAACCTGATTCTACTCAGCCGATCACATAAAAATAATAAATGTTTTTTGAGCAGCAAATCAGAACATTAGAATGATTTCTGAAGGATCATGTGACTGGAGTAATGATGCCAAAAATCATAGGAATAAATGACATTTTAAAATATATTTAAATAGAAAACAGTTATTTTAAATAGTAAAAATATTTCAGATTTTTACTATTTTTGCTGTATTTTAGATTCAATAAATGCAGGCTTGGTGAGCAGAAGATACTTCTTTTAAAAACATTTAAAATCTTACTGTTCAAAAACTTTTGACTGGTAGTCTATACAGGAATTATCTCGTATTTGAAGAAGTCTGCATTTTTGTTTCTGTTAGTTATCTGTTTATTACTGCGAAGCTGCCTTGAAACCATCTGTATTGTATAAAGTGCTATATAAATAAAAGTGATTTGACTAATATGCACAATCTTTTTATTACTGTGCAGAATATACAGTATTGTACATATACAGTAATGCACATAGACAGAAATGACAGTTTACCGTTCTCGTGCTCCGGTAATTGAGGAAAAGATGCCTTCGATATCTGATTCGTTTGTGAATTTCAGCTCGCCTTTCTAGAATGTAGTTATGAATTTCTTCTTTTCGCCTCCTAATTTTGGATGCAAGTAAATACTTCATCTCCGCAGCATCTCTCGCCTCGTCTGTTTTCAAGTATGAACGTGGCATTTTATGCGACGTGCGGTAATAAACACTCAACGCAATGGAGAATATTGTTTTCGTGATTTTAGTGACGTTCGTTCATCATCAGATAGGACAGAAGTACAACAAACATGTTCCCAAGACGGCCATAAACAGCGGTGCCACTTCCGGTCTCCTGTCTTCTTGTCAAAATAAAAGTTTGTTTTAGAACAGTGTGAAATAAAATAAAAATATAATATAACCGACTCCATGGATAATTTCAAGAATTTGCAGTTTTATTGACATGACATCTCCTCTCTGATCTCTTTTCTCTTTTTGTATAAAGCAATTACACCAGGAAATGAGGTGTCATTATAAAATAAACAGGAGGTGTTAGGGATTTGAGTAGTAGTACATTACTACTATTTTTAAATATTATTTTGGGGGAATTTGTGCTTTACCTGAGTTCTGTTATATGCTAATATATATAACTAATATGCGTACTATTAATCAGTAACATTTTCCCACTTTTTTCTGTGTAATTGCCATTTGTAAATTTTATGGGTCTGGCTTCAGGTCTCATCCGCCTCCAGCTATTTTTAGCTGTACAAAACAGCTTGTTTTGCTGCTTGGTATTGCAAATTGGTGTGTCTTTCCATATTATTTTAATATATTATCTTATTTGTGAGCAAACTGGTTTGTAGTGCAAACAGTTTTACCATTTACTGCATGTTGTTATTCTTCACGTTATTTTCCTGTAGCGGAGAATGAAACAGAAATCTTACCCATATGCTTACTTTCACATTAAAGAGAAAGGTGGATAAGGGGGAAAAATAGATTTTTTATTCTATTACAATAGACCTTTTTTACATTTCTGGGTTTCTCTGCAGCGGAAGTCGTCATAGTTGGGTAAACTTCAGGAGCAGTGAATGAGAGAGTACTACTAATATATATTTTTGCATTCTCATTTGCTCAGATAGGAAAAGAAAAACTCCACGATAGTGTTAAAAAAAAATAATTTAAAAAAAATGAGAGAGACTGATAACTGCAGTCAGAAGACAGAACAATGTCAAATTTACCATCCCTCGCATAGACGCAGCATTAGAAACACCCTCGCATTAGCGTTAACTAGCTTTTTTGTAATTTGATGCAAAGGTGATATAATACAAAGTATAGTTTTATAAATGTATATATATTTAAAAAAAAATCACAATATAAAGATCTTTTGAGGATTTACGATGCTGATGACTGTTGAAACGCATAATCTCAGTCTTGTGAAGTTTTTTTGTGACATAAAAGTACAAAATAGATGTTTTTCACTGATTTTAAAATACAAAATAGTGTTTTTCTTTATCCTAATGTGATTAACATGCCAGTCAATCATGCTTACATAAGCATACTTTTCTTTTATTTAAACAGCCAGTTTATTTTATTGTAAGTAGTGTATTCTTTACCAAGTTTCTGCGTCAAAATGGAAAATCACTACTGTCTAATGTTTTTAAAGGTCAGTTTAAAAAGCTATGAAAAGTGTTTACTTTTTTTTTTTACTTTAAAACACAACTAAATGTGCATACGTTTTACTCCAGTATTTATTTATTTTAGGTATTTGTTAGACTTTTATATAGAGTTTATATTTTGACATAGGCCTGGTATTACTATTTTAACTAAATATTAAAATTCAGTGCACAAACTTTCCATAATATACAGTATGTAATTTTTAACCAAATGCTTGATAATCATTTTTTTTTCCGTACAATAAAACTGAAGTTGATCTTTGCACTTTTAAAAACATAGCAACGTTTTTGTTTTGTTTCAAATGCCGTGACGTCAACGTTTAACTCAGTCCCATGATTCCTTGCGGTGCCATCGATAACAACAGCCTCGATTTGCTAACAACATCGGAGCAGCGTATCTTATATCCATTATCAAATATATTCTTATTTTTTCAAGGTTTGCACTCGACGTGTTTGTTTTGGATAAGGTTCTGCTGATCAGATTATAAATTCACCGAATATCGTTGTTAAGGTAGGTCCGATGGTTTGATGGGTCAGATTAGCCTAACTAGCTGCTCAGTAATCCATTGTGAAACACCAAGATGCTAATAATCAGTGCAGGGTAATGTTGTTTTTATTAATGTATACGTTTAGATGGCTTTGGTTCATATGATTTATAATAAAGAGATAGCGTAATTTTCAGTAAATGAACACTGGTGTTGAAACTTAGCCGTGGTGACAAAGGAATCTATTAACGTTATCTTTTCATTCAGGACTGAGGGTAATTTTGGGGTAATTTCTTTCTTGCATTCAATGTATATTTTGTCTTAACGTTTCCCGTTAGTGAATAAGCATTTAACGTCTTTAATTAGTTAAAATGTGTATCGTAAGATTTGCTGTCATTGTTTGTTTAGGCCACAAAACGAATTTATTTAAAACATGGGTATTTATTAAATTGTCATGAATTGAGAATTGCAGTCCAGCATATTCTGGTCTCCATGTTCCTATTGTTTTGGTGTTGTCGATTGAGCAGCTGTTCTCTAACACCTGTTTTTGGGGTATTGAACAGATGGTATCTGCTGACGAGTCTTGCAGCCTTCTGCTTCGTTAACCAGACAACAAATGAAGGCCACCTAAAAGTGTAGCCCTTTAACAATAGTTGCCTCGTTGTAACCTTCTCATAAAAACTTTCTCCCATGTAGTTTCTAAAAAAAAAAGGTTTTGTGTTTCTATGAATGCACTTTAGGCACCCCTGGATCTCCACATTCTCAGATTTCTGAATCACATCCATGGATCAGGACTATGAGCGCCGGTTACTGCGGCAGATCAATGTCCAGAATGACAACACCAGCCCAATGGTATGTCTGTCATCTTGAATACTGCTGACTTGAAATTGGACTGATTTGATGTGCTATATGCCATTTCTTTGCCAGAATGTTTTTAAATCAATCCATTTCCAGCTGTTCATCTGATCTGACTCCTTTTTTGTATACAGAAAGTAAAAGATGTGATCTGTCACCTTACACCTACGCCCGAGTCACCCCTATCATCACCAAGCAAGCATGGTGACCGGTTCATACCCTCTCGAGCTGGAGCTAACTGGAGCATAAACTTCCACAGAATAAATGTGGGTGAAATCATTGTAAAAAATAGTAGTAATGAAGGTTCCGCTTGACTTCCCTTTGATTTGAATCAAAGGAATATGAAGTGTCAAGTTCATTTTTCTTTACTGTCATTACAGGAAAATGAAAAGTCACCAAGCCAGAATAAAAAAACCAAAGATGCAACATCAGATACTGGCAAAGGTGAGTGTGAAGATGATTGCATTGAGTTTACCTGCATTAATAAAGCTCTTCAGTCATAGGTATTATGGTATCTTCTTTATAGGTAGTGACAGACTACTCTACCAGTCAAAAGTTTTTGAACAAATAATATATTTTTTATGTTTTTTAAAGAAGCCTCTTCTGCTCGCCAGTCCTTCATTTATTTGATCTAAAGTAGAACTCTGAAAAGATTTTAGAACGTTCAGAAGACCAGCATTTACCTGAAATAGAAATCTCACTGTTCAGAAACTTTTGACTGGTAGCGTATGCTACAAATGAACCTCATTCTTGATGAATCAGATTCTCAAAGATGATACTCAGCCCTCTTGTGTTGTACTAGTTGTGTAATTTCCCTCACTTACTTTGTTGCCTGACAGCGGATGGCTTGGCGTATTCTGCCCTGCTGAAGAATGAGTTGCTTGGGGCTGGGATTGAGAAGGTCCTGGATCCTCAAACAGAAGATAGAAGACTACAACCCTCCACACCCGAGAGGAGGAGCCTCTTTAGTGTAAGTCCCTCATATCCTGTGATCTGTTCATTTGATGCCACGTGAGTGTTTTGATCTGTTTTCAACACCAACTTTGTGTTTGCGTGTTCAGTATTCGCTCAGTGCCAAAAGATCCACACCTGATGATAACAGTGTTTCCCCTTACTCCCTCTCCCCTGTTAGCAGCAAAAGGTAAGTTTAAACTACTCCTGAAAAATGTGTGATTGATTAGTAAAATGCATTGTTTTAATTGCATCGTTATTGTTTACAGTCAAAAGCTGCTGCGGTCGCCAAGAAAACCCACACGTAAAATTTCCAAGATTCCTTTTAAGGTGCTAGATGCACCGGAGCTACAAGATGACTTCTACCTCAACTTAGTGGACTGGTCCTCTTTAAATGTACTCAGTGTTGGACTGGGGACTTGTGTTTACCTCTGGAGTGCCTGCACCAGTCAAGTATGCACGAGATACATTTGCTGTTTATCCAAATTTAGAAATGCCCAGTGAACACTTACACTAAGTTGTGTGTTTGTTCTTGGCTTTGTCCACAGGTAACGCGACTGTGTGATCTATCAGTGGAGGGCGATTCAGTCACATCGGTGGGCTGGTCAGAAAGAGTGAGTTAACTTTTATGATTGGACTGTCAGAAGTTGCTTTCAGGGTTTTGTGGTCTGACCGTTCTTCTCTCATAGGGCAATCTTGTCGCTGTGGGTACACACAAAGGCTTTGTACAAATTTGGGATGCTACCGCTGGCAAAAAACTGTTTGCCTTGGAGGGACACACAGCAAGAGTTGGTAAGTGTTTTGTTTTGGGTTTTTTTTTCATCCTTTTTTACTTTTATATTCAGCAAGTATGTATTAAAGGGATAGTTCACCCAAATATGAAAATTCTGTCATTAATTACTCACTCTCATGTCGTTGCAACATGTAAGAACTTTGTTCATCTTCGGAACACAAATTAAGATACTTGTGATTAAATCTGAGAGATTTGAATGCACGTCAAAGACTGACATGAAAGAGAAGAAACTGTTGAGTAAACCCTTATTTTTGTTTTATTTGCGCAAAAAAAAACTCTTATAGCTAAAATTAGCTTAATTTTAAAATTAAGGTTCAGCCACTGATGTCACATGGACTGTTTTTCTGATGTCCTTACTACCTTTTTGGTCCTTAAATGTGGTAGCTATGTTGCTATGCAGGGTCAGAAAGCTCTCATATTTCTTAAAATATCTTACATCTTATGGGTTTAGAACGACATGAAGGTGAGTTATTAATGACATTTTTATTTTTGGGGGAGCTATCCCTTTAAATAGACAAAAAGTGACATTAAAGACCTATGTGAAAAACACATTTCAAAAATTAGTTCTGTTTTTTATTTAGTTTTTTAATCAGTTTCCTTTTTTTTTTTTTTTTTTTTTTCCATTGAAAAAAAATAATAATCACGATTTCCACAAAAAAATATTATGTAGCATAGGTATATAGATACTTTATACTTCTATGTGTCACATAGAAACGAAATTGTGTTTCACCTGTCCACAGCTTACAGTTCAGTACAACACAAAAATATTTCAATGAAATTTAAAATGCTAAAACACAATTATTCTAGTAAAATGATTTAAATACTCTAAATGTATTAAAAATAATTAACCACAAAAAATCACAAACTCTGATTTAGCAGCCTAATTTCTGTAGGAAGAAAACTATTCAACAACTGAGTTGTTCTGGTTTTTATACTGCGGTATCTTTTTCCGGGACTGCATCAATGTAAACAATCCATAAAAAGGATGTATGCAGTCCTTCAGGATGCGACCTGAATAACATCTGAATAACTTTAGCATAACATCTTAACATTTGTAATAACACCAAATCATCATATTAGAATCATTTCTGAAGGGTCATATGACACTGAAGCCTGGAGTAATGGCTGCTGAAAATTCAGCTTTGCCATTGCAGGAATAAATTACATTTGAAAACGTATTAAACCAAAAATAGTTCTATTAAGTTGATTTTTAAAAACATAAAAAGATGTTTACACTTGCTCTTCCATTTTTCTGATGTGCTCTACATTCTCGTGAAAAGTAAGTGTGAGTTAAACCTGTTATGAAAACTGAGAAATCTTCCCTCAGGTGCATTGGCGTGGAATGCAGATCAGCTGTCTTCAGGCAGCCGGGACCGGATGATCCTTCAGAGAGATATCAGGACGCCCCCTATGCAGTCAGAGCGCAGGCTGCAGGGCCACAGACAAGAAGTCTGCGGACTCAAGTGGAGCACTGACCATCAGCTGCTGGCCTCTGGAGGAAATGACAACAAGGTGACCTTGTGTGTGTGTGTGTGTATATATATATATATATATATATATATATATGCGTATGTATGGAAAATTAAAATGTATTGGCACAGAAAAGATCCTTAAAAGCATTCCTGTAATCGATCCCTGCAGCTGTTAGTGTGGAATCACTCGAGCGTTTTACCGATGCAGCAGTACACAGAACACCTGGCCGCAGTGAAGGCCATCGCCTGGTCTCCTCACCAACACGGTCTGCTGGCCTCTGGAGGGGGAACTGCAGACCGCTGCATCCGCTTCTGGAACACTCTCACAGCGCAACCACTGCAGTGTATCGACACAGGCTCACAAGTCTGCAACCTGGCCTGGTCCAAACACACCAATGAGCTGGTACGTTTATTATGATCTACTGAACATATTAGGGCTGTCGTGATTCCTCGATAAAATTCAAGTACTTGATTTAAAAAAATTCTCTATTCCATTTTCCTGTCGAGCAACCGGCAAAAAATCCGGACGTGGCGCATTCCACAGACAAGAATCTATGAAACGTATTATTAGATCGTTTTCCAAGGCTGCATGATATATTAAACCAATTTAAAAATCATAATCAGGCATAATGCTATTGTGCTACAATTCAATTAAATAAGTAAATATAATGCAGGTTTAATATGTGCACTTTAATTATTTATGTGCGTGTCAGAGTCTCCGTTCACGGTAAATGCTGCTCCACACAAACTGTTATGATTTACATGTGTGGGGTGTCTCCATCTCTGCATGTTGTTGTGAGTTTGGGTATTATTATAACGTTCATCTGGGAATGCAGCGTGTGCCATTTCATCAGATTTGTATGATCAATCATTTATAAACCTATGCAAACACACAAGAATACATCTAAAATCTTAGATGCTAACTGTTCATTGTGATTTCAAAATAAAAGTTTAAGCCCTCGCTCTATTTACACATTTTGATGTCCACATATTCAAGAAATTACAGTGACTGCAGCATTTGCATCATAAAGAAACGGCCAAATATTAAAAAATAAGTAGATATTTGACTTAAATGTGTTCAGTCAATATTAAACAAGAATTCGATTGCACAGTGAAGTGTAAAAACACTCGTCAGGCCATTGGCATCCTTACTTGCTTTTGATACTTTAAGTACTTATCATTGCCTCATTGCTGTTATGTATGTATTTTAAGCAATTGTAGAGGCTATTATTCACTTACATCTATTTTTATTACTACAAACTAATAATAATTATCCAATTACTCGTCAGAACAATCAACCGATTCCGTGTTTACCGGAATAATCGTTGGTGACAAATGCTCAGTGTGATGTTTATGGTTGGTTATAACATGTTATGCAATTATATATGTATTTTAAGAAAGTGTAAAGGCTATTGTTCACTTACGTCTATTTTTATTACTATAAACTAATTATAATTTTCCAATTAATCGTCTGAATAATCAACTGATTACTCGATTAACAGAATAATCGTTGGTGATGGCCCTAGACCAAATGTTCAGTGTTGATGTTTATGGTTGGTTATAACATGTTATGCAATTATATATGGATTTGAAGTAATTATAAAGGCTATTGCTCACTTACGTCTATTTTTATTACTACAGACTAATAATTACTTATCCGATTACTCAATTAATCACCAGAATAATCGACCGATTACTCCATTACTGGAATAATCATTGGTGGCAGTCCTAGACTATATGCTCAGTGTTGATGTTTATGGTTGTTTATAACATGTTATGCTATTATATATGTATTTTAAGTAATTGTAAAGGCTGTTCACTTAGATCTATTTTTATTACTTCTAAGACTAATTTGATTATCAGATTACTCGATTAATCGCCAGAATAATCAGCTGATTACTGGAATAATCATTGGTGACAGCCCTAAACCCAAAGCTCAGTGTTGATGTTAATGGTTGGTTATAACATGCATTATAGCTGTAAACATAGACAAATAGGCATGATGGTGACTCTTATTGCATTTTCTAATATCTCCAGGTCAGCACACATGGTTATTCTCAGAATCAGATCCTCGTGTGGAAATACCCCTCGCTCACTCAAGTAGCCAAATTGACCGGTCACTCATATAGGGTGCTCTATCTGGTGAGTAGCTTAACTTCTGTTGTTTTATTCTAACTGTTGACACTTACTGTAAAAGTATTTTAAATGCTGTTTACTGATAGTATTATTTTATCTTGAAGGCAATGTCTCCAGATGGAGAGGCGATAGTGACTGGTGCAGGTGATGAAACTCTGCGTTTTTGGAATGTATTTAGTAAAACACGATCAACAAAGGTAAGATTTTTCTTTTTTTTTGTAAAATAGTTTTTTTTCTCCAAGCTCATGTCCTAAATGTAATTCTCGGGTTGTCTTTCAGGAATCTGTGTCAGTTTTAAACCTGTTCACCAGAATACGATAATTGCTCAAGCGGATTGAGTCTTTATAACATATGTCATCAATCACATGCAGTGGACTGGACATAAAAAGCTGAGATCTACATCGAAAGATCTACCGTCTCATCCACAACACTTCCCTCCCCTGACATTTCATTTTAAGTTCAAATGTTATGTTTACTTTTATGTGTACAGTTCGGTTCAAGATTTTTATGTGTGATTGTTTTTGGTTACAGAGAAGTGTCTATAATGTATGACATGCTATCCCAAGCCTTAAGCCAGAAACAATGCCATTGAATCAGGGTGTAAAGAAAAATTTAGCCATTGTGACACAGCTGCCTCTGGAATCATTCGTAAACATTCTAATGAGTGATCTTTTGATTGTGAGAGTGAAAAAAAAAATGTATATGAAAGAAAATTCAGTTTTTAACTTCAGTTGCTTAAAATTGATATCGAGTATTATAAAACACCCTGAAAAAAACCCTACAGGCTTTGTTGTCATTTGATGTAGAGTATAAATATGTATTTTTGATAAATGATCTTTACAAGGTTTGAATCAGTAAACATGGAAAGTATTCGGCATATATTAGAAAAGATTCCTAGCAAATAATTAAATCGTGAAAACGTACCAAAAAAGCATGCAGTTATATTATAAAACTACATTAATTAGGCCTACTGAAATAATTACTTTAAGTATATCCACCTTATTCTTCAAAGCGGAAGTAAGCCTGTACGTGAGATTTGCGGTTCGTAGCCGCCCGTCCGCAGCTGAAGCACCCCGTGGCCTGTGCAGCCGAGGCGGCGCCCGCGCCGCGGTCCTGGGACAGACGTTACCACAAAAGCCGAAATGACGCTTTAACTTTGCACACCAAGAACTATTCTTTCATCCTCCATTACTAGCAGATAAACGATAACATTAGTAGCGTGCCTTTATGCTAATATTTCCTGTCACTGTTCAGAGATAAGATGACTGCCATCTAGCGGTCGGGATATAAACTCAAAACGAAGCATCTGCCATGAATCTTTTTTTTTTTAAATCGATATTCCGTTTTTGAGCGTCGATATAGTATAGCCAAACAAAATATCGCGATACTCACGTGTATCGAATTTTTCATACAACCCTAGTTAAGACACCAATTTACAATATCAAACAGCAAAACAAGCTGGACACAGGCAGAGACAGACCCATAAAATTTACACATGCCTGCGCCCACTCTTCCTTGAGTTCAGGCAATGGATTTCTGTCAGTCATACATTTATTCAGCAACGATGCATTAAATTGATGAAAAATGACAGTAAGACTTATACACTGGTACAAAAAAAAAAAAAGGCAGCACAAGCATTTTCTACATTGATAAATGTTTCTTGAGTTATTAATATTTCACAATATCACCGTTTTATTGTATTTTGATCAAATAAATGCAGCCTTAGTTCTTTTAAAAACATGACCCTAGACTTTTGAATGAAGTCTCGTAGTTTCAGTATTAGCGTTGAAAAAACAACTTTATATTTTATGGTTCAAAAACTTTCATACAGCAGTACAGTCACAAAGGTTATCAATCACAGGCTTTTAGGGCCACACAGGACTAAACATCCCAATTATACGCTACAGCGACGTCTCTTCAACAGGAAATGACCTGAAATTACATCAATAAGAGCTAGATGCCCATAGGCAGTCATCACAAAGTTAGTTTAATTGTGTTTACAGATCAATGTTTGGTCTAACCCAGTAGAAGTACAGCTACTGTTACTTGTTCATAAGAGAATTACATAAACAGTCTCATTACACAAGCTCCTACAAGAGGATGCTGAAGTTAAACAAAAACAACACTGGTAACAGCACTAATATTTGGTGTCTATTCGGAGTTCTACCTTCAGTAGGGAGATTTAGGACACCACAAAAAAAAAAAAAAAGACATACAACTGCTCCTTTATTCCAGTGGTTATTAGATTATTTATTAAGAAATTCAGAAAAAAGTGCATAACATATTTCTTGAACAATGTATCCTCAAACAAACTGAATGTTTTGCAGAAAAGTTAGTAAAGTAAATAAATCCTACTCAGGTTATTTTGAGTGTAAAGTAAGAGTAAACTGAAAGAAAATGAAATATACATTATGTATAGATAAAGTTGTCAGGATTCCTTTGTTGCCAGTTTCCATCGTTGAAGCCACTGTTGGAAAGTCAATCCCTCTCTCTGCATTTCTGGCAGGGCAAACTGACCAGGCTGCTCCCACCTGCACAGACACAAACAGTGTGTTAATTTCATTACAATCATACTTTGGGATCAGTATTGATGCTTTAGCTTTGAAACTACACTACTAGTCAAAAGTTTTTGAACAGTAAGATTTTAAATGTTTGCTCTTCTGCTCACCAACCCTGCATTTATTTGATCCAAAGTATAGCAAAAACAGTAAAAATCTGAAATATTCTTACCATTTAAAATTACTTTTTTATTTGAATATATTTTAAAATGTAATTTACTCCTGTGATTTCAAGGCTGAGTTTTTTGCATCATTACTCCAGTCACATGATCCTTCAGAAATCATTCTAATATTATGATTTGCTGCTCAAAAAACCTTTATTATATATTATTATTCTGCTGGAAACGGCTGAGTAATTTTTTTTCCAGGGTTCTTTGATGAACAGAAAGTTCAGAAGAACAGCATTTATCTGAAATAGAAATCTTTTGTAACATTATAAATCACTTTTGATCAATTTAAAGCATTTTTGTTAAAAATAAAAGTTAATTCCTAGAATTTCTTTCCAAAAAAAAAACAAAAAACAAAAAAATTATACCCACCCCAAGCTTCTGAATGGTTTAGTATAATATATAATGTTACAAAGGTTTTGTATTTCAAATAAATGCTGATCTTTGGATCTTTCTATTTAAATAATCCTTAAAAAAAAAAAAAAAAAAAAAAAAAAAAAANCATCTGTTTACTCAAATATTGATAACAATAATAATAATAATAATAATAATAATAATAATAATAATAATAATAATAATAATAATAATAATTAATAATAATAATAATAATAATAATGTTTCTTGAACAGCAAATCGGCTTCTTAGAATGATTTCTAAAAGATCATGTGACACTAAAGACTAAAAGGAATGATGCTGAAAATTTAGCTTTAAAATCACAGAAAGCTGTTATTTTAAATAGTAAAAATATTTAACAGTTTTACTGTTTTTGCTGTACAAATAAATGGTGAGCAGAAGAGAATTCTTTCCAAAACCTGAAAAAATTTTTGGTAGTGTATTCAAACATCTGAGAGCATGTAAATCTTACCAGTGTAAGATGGCAGTCTTCACTTGTTCTGTGTAAAGCAGGCCTTTTGAACACCTCTGCGTGAGCTCACGGGCCCGTGGGAGCAATGTCTGCAGAATCTCTTCATCTACCATCTTCACACGCTGCACCAAAGCTGAAACAGACATCAAAATAGAATTCTCTCATAGCAATAAATCTAGGCTCTGAACACTCAAAAAAATGTTAATTTGGGGGAAAAAAAAAAAAGAGTGGTCCAAATTTAAGGAAACTGCCTTAATGACATACTCTGCTGATCGGGTGATGGTAGCTGTGCTGTCAGCTTCTGCACATCTGCTGATGACTCTGAGAAAAGCTGAAGAAGTCTGTGTAGATTTCTTAACTCCAGCCTTAGAGTTGCAGCCTGAGACCACAGCTCTTCTGGGGCCTGGCAAAGACAGATGAGACTCACACCATTAGTTTTTGCTACATTTTCAATAAAAAAAAAAAATACGGTTGATCTTGGACAAACACTTAATCTCTATATGATATAAATCATCAGAAAGGTGATACTAAAGCCAAGTTCACACTACATGACTTTAAATGTCGGCAGAACGCTGTGCTGTTCACACTACTTGACACTACGCAAATGATCCACAACAGGGGGTCACACACACTACACGAGCTGACAACACCTCTGTCACCCTACGACTCCAAGTCCCCAATCCACATTTTGTCACGAAAATGGACGTCTGAAAGAAATTAGCGTAATGATCTGTTTGGAAATATTTCGCTCCATTTCTTGTGTCCACACTTTTCTTAAAGAAGAAGTCCACTTCCAAACAACAATTTAAAGATAAAGTACTCACCCCCTTGTCATCCAAGATGTTTATGTCTTTCTTTCTTTCTTTCTTCAGTCATAAAGAAATTGTTTTTTGAGGAAAACATTTCAGGATTTTTCTCCATATAATGGACTGCTATGGTGCCCCCGAGTTTGAACTTCCAAAATTCAGTTTAAATGCGTCTCAAAACAATTCCAAATGTGGTTGTAAACGATCCCAGCTGTGGAAGAAGGGTCATATCTAGTGAAATGATCAGTTATTTTCATTAAAAAAATACAATTCAAATACTTTTTAATCTCAAACGCTTGTCTTGCTCTCCCTGAACTCTGTGTATTCTGGCTCAAAACAGTTAGGGTATGTCGATATTTTCTTTCTCAACTTCAAAAATCATCCTACATTGCTGCAGAAGTACCGACCCAGTCTTTGCAAAGTGAACATGCAAAGAAGATCAAACACCCTTAACAAAAAAGGTAAAA
>JAHKKF010513879.1:33456-56988 GCA_019740295.1 Labeo calbasu | reverse complement strand
TGAGTTATTTATTGCTGGGATTTTGCATCCTCTAAGTGCCATCAAATTAATGCATTTTTTTCGGAATAGAAACTCAAGTTTGTGTACATTTTTTTTTATCTATAAAATCGTTTTTATGCAGAGCAACATACATCACATCATGTGACGAAAAAGCCTGATGCTTTGCATAACATAAACAATTTTATTTATAAATATACAAAATATAAATATTTTGGATGTTACAGTATGTCCTCAGAGGGGTTTACTGTTTGTTTATGAGCAGGTTATGGAGTCAGTCGCAGCATATTTTGCCTAAGAGTGAAATGCATGGTGTCGGTCTCAGCCATAGCGGTTTCCCACCGAACATGATTCCAGCACGGACACGAAAACCAGCGCCATTACAGTGGAATCAGAATAACAGAGACTGGTTGATTACACATGAATTACTTCTGTTTAAATGTTTAATTTTTACCTCTAATGTTTGTTGAACAAGTTTAAATATAGGCAATGTATAGCCTACATATTAAAAATGCTATAAATAATGCTGTAAATGATATAAATAAAGTAACATAAAAAAATATTATCATGCAAACCACTGGTTGTGTGGAGTATTTTACAGAAATTTAGAGGATATAAGTTAATCCGTAAAAATTATTTCATGTATGAAGTAAAAAAATAAGACAGTATTGTATTAAACTTAAAATTAACTGGGTTAAATAAACAACCTCATTTGCTGGTTAAATTTAACCCAAAATGTGTCCTATATTTACCTAGCCCTTGGGTTAAAAATAACCCAAATTGGGTTGTTTTTAACCCAGTGGTTTTTTTAGAGTGCAGTAAAAAAATTAATTTTGTCTAAATCAGAAGAGAAGTATGCACAAATCAAGTTTGAAAAGCAAAAGCAGTCTAGAGTGTAGGGTCGCTAGAGACCCGAGCTGTGTAATAGCATATTTTTTGTGTGCAAAAATACGTAAATATCTGATGACTATATACATGCAATTCACCTTTATTCCTCGAGGTGGCACTGTTTGAAAGACAGGAATGCTGTAATGTTTCACTCGTAATTATTGCAGGCATAAAACAAAAGAATATCATCAGCAAAAATTGAATTGGTTTGAATGGCTCTACTGCAGAGCAATTACTTTATGCAATAACATATAAATGTCACTGTTATTTGATGGTGGATGTGGTGAATAAGCTGCCAGCGATCAAACTATTGGTTTTGAAGTCAGTGAAAACAACAGTTTTGCAAATGTATCGTGGAAGCGCACTCTGACGATGACGGCGATGGTACAATGATCTGCTCAAACTGAACCTTTTAAGTTTCAAAAGGTAACGAAATAAGCTTTATTTTATTCTTCTGTAATTGTTCTTAAAATATCAAGAGAGTTTTTTGCTATTGCAGAAGTTTGAGATCTGTCCATGCTGGATATATAAGTCTGAGGCGCTAAAGGCCCTAATATGTAATAATGACTGACGAAACAGTCATGCATTTAAGGGTTAATAAAACGCCTGAATTACAAACAAGCAGTTTTCATTTCATGGGGACATGTAGATTATTTGCGTATTATTGTGATGCTTTTATCAGCTGAACTCTCATTCTGAGGGCACCCATTCGCTACAATAGACGTGAGCACTGGTGAGCAAGTGATGCAATGCTAAACTTCTCCAAATCTGTTCTGACTGAAGAAACAAACTCATCTACATCTTGGATGGCCTAAATTTTCAGCAAATTTTCATTTTTGGGTGAACTATTTCTTTAAATTGACTGTCAAATCAGTAACCTACCTCCCACAGTGCACCACTACAGCCACCAGGTCGTACAATCGATCAGGGTTGGTAGCATCACCAGAGGTGTTAAAGAGCCTCAGCTCCAGAGGGAAGACTACACGATAAGAGAGCTTTGTGTAGCGATGAAGCTGGTCCATATACTTAAAGCGCTTTAGGTGCAGGGCAAGGATCATGGGCAATTTCTTCACCCGCATCCTGTAAAGAAAGAAGGATCGATTTTACCTTGAAATTCCATCTCTATTCTCAGACTGCACTTTATTGGCCAACTTCCTGAGCATCTGTAATTGTTAAATGCTCCAGGATTAAAATCTCTCTCTGTGCACAAAACCAATACACTAATGCATTCGGTACAACACGAGGATGCATTCAGGAAGGAAGGAAATACTACGCAGACAGGCGGTGGCCCATAGCTTGAGCTTGATGTGAATACAGCAAATGTGCCGAGCAATTTCACCCATGCCAATCTACTAGAACTACATACCTTTTCTGTGCCTCCTGTTTACTTCTGCATTGCTCACAGTAGTACTTGTATTCACTACATAAGGTCTCTGTGTTGCTGAAACCCCTATCAGTGCAGAGACAACACATTAGCTTTCCACATTAATCAAAGAATTTGCTCTATATTTGTTGCAGTTACGTTTGTGTTTTTACCTAAGACAGTGTGTGATGGAGGTATTCTGCTCCACGTCCACTGAAAGGTCTAGGAAGTCTTCGTCTTTACTGCTCACCTGGAACGAAAGAGGAAATGATTACTCTTAATACATTCTATGTCTACATAATATTCAAGAAAACATACTATCAAAATCAGCCAGTTGATGGTTTGCCTGAACAACCAGTCGGTTGTAATGATGCCCTGGATAAATATGCTGACGTGTTTCATAATATACTTTGTCCTCAAAATCAGCCAAAATCAGTCCTTGTTGTCCTCCTCTATGTCTACACTTCAATTATGTAATATCACAAAGACTGACGGCACCCATTCACTTACTACGAGAAGCACTTATAAATCAGTTGCTGTCAACACAAGAAGATTCAAGGGCTTTTTACAGTTTTCCGCCAAATAAAAGCGTGATGGTTTGACAGGAGCAATTAACACAACCATAATTAATTGAATTGTATTTTTACAATTATTATAGATATCTATAATATTATTATATTATATAATAAAGTAACAATATAAATATTATTAGATTACAATTTTTTCGTAAATACTTTCTCTGAAACTTGTCAAATATTACAATACTAATATTTCATACTTTAATATTACATTTAGTAGTAGCTGTAATAATAATAATAATCATCTTCACAATAATTTTAGTCTATACATAATATTTTAAGTCAAATTAATATATGTAACCCTGGACCACAAAACCAGTCATAAGGGTCTTTTTTTTTAATCTGGTGATTTTTGAAAACCTAAAAGCTGAATAAATACGCTTTCTATTGATGTGTGATTTGTTAGGATAGGACAATATTTGGCCAAAATACAACTATTCGAAAATCTGGAATCTGAGGGTGCAAAAAAATATTGAGAAATCACCTTTAAAGTTGTCCAAATGAAGTCCTTAGCAATGCATATTACTCATCAAAAATTAAGTTGATACATTTACGGAAGGAAATTGACAAAATATCTTCAAGGAACATGATCTTTACATAATATCCTAATGACGTTTGGCTTAAAAGAAAATTTTGACCCATAAAATGTATTGTTGGCTATTGCTACAAATATACCTGTGCTACCTAAGACTGGATTTGTGGTCCAGTGTCACAGATAGATCACCAAATTTTGGGCCTGATTGTTCAGTCCTACAAATAAGCATAGAAAACCTGAAGATTTTTATTAAAATTACTATTAAACAAACACATACATCTCAAATCAGCTAGGAGAGTTATCGACATATTCCTCAATCCAAACATTTAACAGACTTCTTTGTGCTGTGACATGCTGTTCATATCTGTACAACTCGTACAGTCCCCAGATGATGATTAGTCAAAACCAAAGTGACAAAAACATGGTCACAACAACTCACTCATCCCATATCTCATTAATAAAAGCCAGAGCACTTTAGGGTGCTTATGACTCACTCCATCTCTTCTGACTCACCGCTTCACAGTTCAGGCACCGTGTCTCATTGGTCAGTGTGCCTTGGAAGATCTCGTGCACCCAGGTCTGCTGGGTCTTTTCTTCTGTTTCACCCTCTCCTGTGCTGCTACCACTTCCACCTCCTCCTCCACTTCCACTGCCACCATTCTGTACTACCTTTCCATTCTGCTGTCTCTCCTGGCTCTTTTCCTCCTGCAGCAGGTCTGCAATGGTGTTGAGCAAGTAGTTGAGGAATTCGTGTGCATCTTGCTGCATATAGTTGTCAAACAGCTCTGTGGGTAAAATAAAAGAAAGTGTTGATAGCATTAGGTAGTTGCTAATCTATTATAAATACTAAAAATGAACAGTGTAGAAATGATTTAATCATTTAATAGCAGTGCGTTCCAATCACGTATACAGTGTTTACCACATTTACCTATTCAGCAGTGCAGCTAAATCTACTGTGCTATGGTAAAAGAAATGACATTTAAGCAGTCAAAGCAAAAATTCACAACAATAAATTGTGTTGTCTTTGCTGGCTGCATGCTGCATGAACAGTGTATTCCACTTTATGACAAATGACTCTTATGAGATGCTCTGTTATTGCTTTAATCATCCTAACAAATGTAATAACTGATCCCATCAAAGAAGTTACTATTATTACTGTCATTACTACATATTACTTTATTACTCACTTATTGATGAGCAAAACATACACTGCCGATCAAATGTTTAGGATTGGTAAGATTGTTAAGGTTATTTAAATAAGTCTCTTATCCTTATTGCATTTATTTGATTAAAAATACAGAAAAAAACAGTAATATCATGAAATATTTTTGCAATTTAAAATATCAGTTTTCTATTTTAACATACTTTATAATATAATTTATTTCTGTGATAAACAGCTGAATTTTAACCACCCATTACTGCAGTCTTCAGAGTCAAATGACCCTACAGAAATCATTCTAATATGAAAAAATAATACGAATAATATTAATTGAAAGTTAAAAAGTGTAGAATTTATTCAAAATAGAAATCTTTTCTAACAGCATAAGTCTTTACTGTCATTTTCTTTTACAATTATTAATTAATGCATTCATTAATTTCAAATAAAGAAAGATCTATTTTAAATAAATTCTGTTCTTTTTAACATTTTATACATGAAATTAAAAATTTATCACAAGTTCCAAAAAACTGTTTCCAACATTGATAATAAATCAGCATACCAGAAAGATTTCTGAATGATTATTTGACGCAAAAGACTGGAGTAATGATGTTGAAAATTCAGTTTTAGAATCACAGGAATAAATTCTATTTTAAAATATGTTAAAATAGAAAACCACTATTTTAAACTGCATAAACATTTCACAATATTGCTGTTTTTTTCTGTATTTTTAATCACATAAACGCAGCCTTGATTAGCAGAAAAGACTTTTCAAAAACATTTAAAAAAACATACTGATCCCAAACTATTTAACGGCAGTGTAACTTCATGCCTCGACTCGAAACGGACCACCTGTTCATGCTACCCATTCATCTCATTTAGATCTAGTAAATGGTATTTAAATTGTATATTGTGAAATACTATTACAATTACAATTATAAAAGAGTTTTCTATTTTAATTATTTTTTAAATGTAATTTATTCATGTGATGGCAAAGCTGAATTTTAAGCAATCATTACGCCACCCTTCAGTGTCACATGATCCTTTAGAAATCATTCCCACATGTCGATTTGGAAACATTTCTTATTATTTTCAATGCAAAAAAACAGTATTTTTAAAGAATAAAACATTCAAAAGAAAATTACAAATCTTTTGTAAAATTATAAATGTCTTTAATTTAAGGCATCTTTGCTAAATAAAGGTATTCATTTAAAACAATAAATAAATACTGACCGCAAACTTTTGGTAGTGTATCTAGACAACATCTTTATATCCACATTTACAAATATATCAGCACATGCATGTTATCTGCAACATCTTCACATATCATTTCACAGATCTCCGGGCACCTGCATAACATCCCCACTAACCCACATCAACAACCCCTCTCTTGTCAAGTCAGTCAGTCAAATTGCTTACTATAGAACCCAGGATATTTTCTCACCATTTTCCTTCCTCAACCTGGAGATAAACTTCTTTGGTGGAATGACTCCCACTTTCTTCTTCTGAGTTGCAATGCTGTTGAACAGGTCAGCCAGGCAGGTGAGCAGGCTCTCTTTACGTCGTGGCTGGATCTTATAGGCCAGCACTTTCTCCCGGAAGGGCCGGCAAAAGTACAGTGCCTGCAGCACTGAGTTACAGTAGCAGGTGTTGCCAAACTGAATAACCAGATTGCAATTGGACAAATAACAGATTAAAAATTGACGAAGGACATGTGATGACATACATGCACATATAATACGTCATATCTGCAATTAATGTCTCTGAGAAGCAAACCATTGTCGAATAAGGTTTTATTATTGTACTTTGCTGCCTTTTATTCATGCTTGCCAAATCTGCCATTAGGTGATAGCACAAGTACATTACAAAAAAAAAGGGTGCTTTAAATTTAAAAGTAATATGCCAAAGTCATCTTCTATTTATAGCACATTCACTGACAAAGACAATAGTAAACTTACATTGACCAGCCCAAAGTAGTGTTCATTAACAGGGAATTGTTCCGGTCCAATCTCCTTTTCCAAAGCAGAGGCATTGGCGCCCTACAGGGAACAGCAACAATGGTTATCTTTGCTCATGGGGTCTCAATAATACAAGTGACCAGGAACACCCTGGACCTATTGGAGACTAACAGGAACATCCTGTTTGCGAAGAATGATGCCAGGCTTGGCATTAACAGGATGCAGTTGCTGGGCAAGTGCACCCACTCTGTTTCACCAGGGGAGAACATCAAGGCAGAGCTGTAAGTGGTATCAGTATCTGAAGTATAATGCATGAGTTCTCAGATATTAAAAGGCCTAAGCTTGGCGGTTCTCAAGCTTTTTGACCTGAAAGCCACCTTCACTGTCCAACTTCTAATTCAAAGACCCTTGCACACATACACTACCAGTCAAACGTTTTTGAACAGTAAGATTTTTTTAAATGTTTTTTTAAAGAAGTCTCTTCTGCTCACCAAGCCTGCATTTATTGATCCAAAGTACAGCAAAAACAGTAAAATTTTAAAATATTTTTAATATTTAAAATAACAATTTTCTATTGGAATATATTTTAAAATGCGATTCATTCTTGTGATCAAAGCTAAATTAAATGAGTGTCACATGATCCTTTAGAAATCATTCTACTATGCTGATTTCCTGTTCAAGAAATATTTTTATTATTATTAACATCATCAATATTTAAAACAGTTTTTTCAGGATTCTTTGATAGAAAGATCAAAAGATCAGCATTTACCTGAAACAGCTTTTGTAACATTATACACTATACCATTCAAAAGCTTGGAGTCACAATTTTTTTTGGTTTGGAATTATAGAAACTAATACTTTTATTTAGCAAGGATGCTTTAAACTGATCAAAAGCGATAATTATAATGTTACAATTAAGATTATTTAAATTATTTAAGATTAATTAATTATTTCTCTTTCAGATAAATGTTGTTCTTCTGAACTTTCTATTCATCAAACCTACAAAAAATCTACTCAGCTGTTTTCAACCTTATATATATTAATAATAATAATAATACATGTCTTTTTTGAGCAGCAAATCAGAATATTAGAATGATTTCTGAAGGATCATGTGACTGGAATAATGATGCTAAAAATTCAGCTTTTAAATCACAGGAATAAATTACATTTTAAAATATATTAAAATAGAAAACAGTTATTTTAAACACTAAAAATATTCCAAAATTTTACTATTTTTGCTGTACTTTGGATCAAATAAATGCAGGCTCAGTGAGCAGAAGAGACTTCTTTAAGCAACATTAAAAACCTTACTGTTTGACTGGTAGCGTATAAGATTAGATATTTCTGCTGTAGTTATAATAAAGCTTCTTGTTTAAATAACAGAAAGTGGAAGTATAAAAATATTAAATTAACCAACCCTGATTTGAAAAAAAAAAAAAAAAAAATAGGAACCACACTTATTGAGAGAGGAAAAAAATAGGATTTCAGTTTAGATTAGAGTTTGATCATTTTAATATATTAATGATGATTATTCATTTAAATACTTAAGTCATCAGTTTAAATATTCTGTTCTTGGAAGCATCAATCACCAAAGGGATCTGATTCATCATGACTTAGGTAATCTGTGTGAAAATGTAACTAAAAATAACTTTACATAAAATGTCAACCCAAGACTTAATGACCTTGATCCCAAGCCATTATGTATCAATAAATTTTACTCAAATTATAAAAAAAAAAAAAAAAAAAAAACAATTTTAACATAACTCCATACTTCCATAACACATACTGGCACCCTGAGCTGGCTAAGCTAAATCAACAAGATGCAAATTCATGTGTCTTATCTCTATTACTGGTTAACAGTAACTGCTGGTAAATAAGGAAGCTGCCACATAAATACCGTGCTATTATAAGGGTTCACAGATTGATATGCATTAAATCTCAAACTTGATCCTGTTCTATAACACAACTCCCAACACCTACGAAAATAACATATTAATTTATAACAATACTGTGTACACAGCAAATCCTTAATTTTATGTAATTTTATGTTCGTTGTAAACCTGGTCTAATGTACTGCGAATGTTCTCAGTTTAAGAAAACCCTTTCAGCACTACAAAAACACTGAGCTCACTGAATGAGTTTAGTTGTGTCCTTCAAATACTGTTAAAACAACAACAACAACACCAGCAGCAGCAGCAGGAACTGAAGTCTAGTGCATGACCTCGCCTGTTACCCCGTCCATCCTTCCTCTTTGCAAAACACTCGTAAACATACCGAAAAGTATCCACATGACAGATATTATCTAATCGTAAATAAAGCTGAGCCGCTCGGCTAATCAAACATGGACATTATTGTGTGTCGCTCGCTAATACGCTAGGCTATACATTTGACCCTTGAGCAAAATAACAAATTATCTGACAAAAATGCTTTAAAGTCCGTTTAACCACATCTCCAAACTTCTACTGCGTCTATAAACACGGACAGGGAGGTGTGCAAACTTTTTGTGGCTGTGCTGCCATGTCATGACACGGTTGTTTATCTGTTAGCTGTTGAGCTAGCCCTGTTAGCAGGCTAATCCAAACACAGGTTAGACGCAGTGGACGGGACAACATTCACTTATGCGAAGAGAAACTCACCATCGTACAAATCGAGGCGATCTTTCGGACTGTCATCAGTATTTCCATCCGTCTGCCGCCATATTGGACCGAACCCCTATTTAAAACTGTGACAGCCGCACAGGCTGAAGTTCCGGTGAATCCTTCAGTCGGTCCAGCTCGTAGCGGAATGAGGGAGTGTCGCCTCGCGCGGTGTAGCCTAGCAGCTGCGCACTACACAGTATTATGAAACCTACTATGGCGAAGACTTGTTCACAACACTTTATTATAGTTCACAAATAATGTAAAATTTAGCATATCATTTACAACGCACAGAACAGAAAAGAAAGCATGCAAATGCCACTGTAAACATCAATTAACGTTAGGTAATTATTTTAGGAGCAATTTTCAATTTTTTTCTTTCACATATTTTGTTTACATATTTTTTTTAATCAGTTACAACTAGTTCTTCAAACGATTAATCGCGATTAATTGCATCCAAGATGAAAGTTTTTGTTTACATAATATATGTGTGTATAGGCCTACTGTGTATGTTTATTTTGAATATATAAATACACATGCATGCATATATTTAGGAAAAATATGTTATGTTTAGATATTAATATATATATATATATATATATATATATATATATAATAAATTCTATTAATATAAATGTATACATGTAAATACATTTAAACATTTTCAAAATATATACAGTATGTGTGTGCATTTATATATTTATATATACATAATAAATATAGATAGTACACATATATGTTGTAAACAAAAATGTTTACTTTGGATGCGATTAATTCTTTGAAATCACTGTTACAACATATTTTGTGATAATCTATATTATTTATATACTGTTTCTTATCAGTATAATGTTTATGGTATTAGAACTGTGAATAAGGTCTTACAACTGGTAGCCTATATTGTAAATACTAAAAAAAAAATTTCATTACATTTAAAAACATTCAACATTTTTTAAATAATCATTACACTACACACTGTAAATGTAATATCACCTGATCAATAAATAGCCTAAAATGATATCGAATTAGTGCGAATTGGCAAAACGAAAACAAGCATAAGACATTTTATCGACAAAATTTCTGAATATCAAAAAAGTAACGTAATAAAGATCTGAAGGAACCTGATAAAGGTCTATTTTACTAATTTTGAAAACAATAAACACATTTTGCGACAGTAACAATTATCATTTCGATTTATGCTATTATTATTAATAATGTTTATATATATATATATATATATATATATATATATATATATATATATATATATATATATATATAAAATATATATATATATTTAATTTATTTTTTTATTTACAATTTAAGCATTTTATTTCACCTCAGAGAAGCACAGATAACGGGGAATTATGGACACCATTTGTAAAAAGCATAGACAGGAATAGCCCCGAGTTACATGCTTTTGATGTTTTTATATTTTTATGGCGAAGGCTTACCGTATGGATATTAATTAGGTAATGCTGACGTTGCTTCGTAACCTTCCTATCACGTGACCGATTTAATATTCATGAACCAAGTCTTCTTCATAGTAAGATTCGTATGCATCCGCCCTTCTCCTTCTCTGGTTTCTCTACTTATTCTCTGACGGCCGCAGAGTCGTGCGTACACCCCGGACGCACTATGTTGCTTTTGACCGATGTATATGTTTTATAGATTAGCGGGAGCCTGGACAGCGAGGAGAAGACGGCAGTGGGACGACCTAGAGGTCACTCTGGCGCTCGGCAATTTCCGTGCTGTCTTTCCACATACACACACACACACACACACACACACATACACACAAACCAGAACTACAAATATGAACTCTGGTACACAGCTGTTTGGAAGAATGTTTTCTATCTTGAATATAAGGATCTATAGTAGTTTAGATAAATGTGTGATTTTAATGCTTTGTGCAGTTGACAAAGGATGAAAAAAAGAATACTGTTATTGTAGAATCAGAATGATTTCTATAGGCTACTAGTTTATTTTACTTACTAGTCTACTCGCAGTGTTGGGGGTAACGCATTACAATTAACGCGAGTTTTGTAATCAGATTACATTTTTCAAGTAGCCTAACTAGTAAATTAATGCATTACTTTTTAATTTAAAAGAAAATATTTGAGTTACTTTTCCAATTAAGTAACGCCAGTTACTTTGTTTTCCCACTTACTGACTGACAGCTCTCCTGTACCCATGTCTGAGAAAACGGAAGTGCGGAAGCACTGTGTGTGCTATGTAAACATGATGGTCACTGTAGTTCTAGACTAAATGTGAACATGCATTGAAGTGAAATGCAAACTCAGAACAAATTTGCAATAATTAAAAATGTTAATTAACGCAATGAGCCAATTCAACCATATTATTAAGCAAAAATGACTTTATATAAACATTACATTTATTTTTTTTTATTGCTGAACTTACCAGAATAATTGTTTTAATTAAAAACAAGCTAGACCAACCCAGAGAAAAAGTAACGCAAAAGTAGGCCTAATGTAATGCATTACTTTCCATAAAAAGCAACTAAGTAGAGCAATTAGTTTTTTAGGAAGTAACACAAGTTCTTGGTGTAAATGGAAATTTTAACGTATGTATTCTTTTCCACAAAAGTATGCTTTCAGTTACCACAATAGACAGTATCTTAAATTAGTAAACAGCTTTTGCGTGAGGAGGTAACACCTGCTCTAGCATTTTCTTTTAGGCCTACTATCGACACTACGACAGCGCTTCGAAAAAAAGTCATTAAAAAGTAATTCAACAATACGCACATTGTTTTCCATATAGCACGCTTATTAATATATAAAATCACAATTAATGCATAAACATACTGTCAAACGTTTTTATTAATGATCTTTTATTAATATAAATATTATACACGCATTTACGCATATCGCATTCAGTCTTACAAATGAATGTGGGTCTGTGCGAGCCAGTTTACTCACGCCCCTCAACTAGTCCGTTTTTTTTTTTTTTTTTTTTTTTTTTTTTTGCTGAAGGCGCAGTTGCGGTCTGTGGAAAGAGATTTGGCGATCAGGAGCTGCGGGTTGTGAACTGTTCGACTTGATTTTGTTAGACTATATTAGTTACTTTCATTAGAGGGCCGCTATGCAGAATTAACATTCATGTCGTGCAGAAGCGGAGCCAGCGTTCGGGGTGCACTGGATTGCATTTATTTAAAACAATCTATGAAGATCTCTGTCTGCCAAGCGGAGATAACAGAAGGCTTCTTGCGTTATGATGAGGACACCCAACGTGTGGAGGAGCGGGCTCATATAGCGCTAGAAAGCGGGGGGAAAGAGATGCATTTCTATACATCCGAATAATAGTTACAGCTTTCTAAATGCGTCTTCTTATCGACCAGACAAGAACAATGAGCAGTGGTTCTAGCAACTTTCTGCTAGTTCCTATACCGGAGTATCCCGTGCTAGACTGCGTGCCGAACAAAAACGTCAAAATAGTTGTTCTTGGGGCAAGCAATGTCGGAAAAACAGGTAAATATATCAAATAATGTGGCTTTTAATTTACGTAATATAACTAAATTTACTTAAATGCTATCATGCATATCGTGTTTTTATTTAATAGTAACTTATTCTAATGGAACTTTGGTCATTTAATGTTTACACAGTTCATTCTGTTTAAAGTCATTACTAAAGTCTCGAAAGTACGCATCTTTTTAATCCTGGAAAATGATGATGCTGGGGATATTTAAGCTATTTTAACGCCAGGGTGCGACATACACTGAAACATTAAAGTTGTGCACGACCTATGTGACACTGCTTATGCCTATTATGCTGATTCAAAGTTTCCATTTGGTTTCAATTTTCAGCTCTGATTGTGAGATTTCTTACTAAGAGATTCATAGGAGACTACGAAGCCAACACAGGTAAACATTATAATGAAACAATGCTACTATGATCTTGCACTGATTTGCAAAAATGTTTAATCATGACATTTTTGTTTTAGCCCATTTCTGTCTTTTGTAATTGTACACTGAACATACACTGAAGTTAATCATTTTAATAAGTGGATTGTTTTCTTTTTTAACATTTCTAGGAGCTTTGTATTCAAGGAAGATTAATTTGGATGGGGAGCAAGTTTCTTTACAAGTGCAGGACACTCCATGTGTCTCACTGCAGGTACCTCCAGATCACATTTCCAATGCTTCCTTCCATCTAAAGATGCACCAAAAGTAGTGTCTCCATGGTGTATTATCACAGTCATTTAGATCACTCAGTCATTGCCTGTGGGATTCCTGCATGCTTCAGATGAGCTGTGGGGAATATTAGTTCAAACATTTGGCCAGTAAACAAAGTATGCAGCGCAGGGGAGATAAAGAGGGTGTGTTCAGCCATAAGCTCATTAGTCTGACTCATGTGTACTGAAGGGCTCTCTTCAACTGAATGAATCTGATCCTGGCTCAAGCACTGGCTCAAGTGTATATATAGGTGTTATAATGATTGAGAATGCACTTCTTAGTTGTTGTGTTAAAACACATTGGTAGTCAGCCCAATGTGTTAAAACATAATAAACATATTATATTCAGTCGTTAAAATAATATTATAGTAGATATTGTAGTCTTTTATATGCTCCCCAAGGCTTTATTTATTTGGTTCAAAAATAAAGTAAATACAGTAATATTTTGAAATATTATTACAATTACTATATTGAGTTTTGAAGACAGGTTTTGCTATACTGCTACTAAATTTTTGTGGAAACCTTGATAAAAAAATTAATATTTTAAGATAAGATTTTAATTTCAAATGAATGCTGTTCATTTGAACTTTCTATTTGTTAAAGAAATCTTGAAAAAAAGTAATAGTTTCTACAAAATATTAAGCAGCAACAATAGGTTTCAACAAGCTATGTTTCCATTACTGATTTTGTGATATTTTATGAATGTTGATAAAAAACGATTGTTTCCATTAACCGATCTTGCGATAAGCCATGATGACTGATGTTGGTAGGTTTTTAAATATATCACATTCACCATCCACCACACTAGCCATTATTACCTCAGTATTACTAGCCAATACCTCATGTAAGGGCAAAAACTTTTTTGCAACATATGTTATATATATCATAGTATTTGCGAGTTTCAATTGGGTATATTTTCATTTTTTTTTTGGAGGTTTTCCTTTACTAGGACAGTGTAGAGCAAACAGAAATCAAAGTGGGACAGGATCTGGAAAAGTCCTCAAGCTGGGATTCGAACTCGGAGCGCCCTTAACACAGCAGCGTTATATGTCAGCGCACACTACCCACAAGTTTATCGGTGCTGACCGTTGGATGTATTGGAATTTTAATAAGTGCAATTTGGAGGGTAATGGAAATGCAGTTGATCGTAAACAGAAATGTTTGTTGTTTACTAAATTAGCATATTTTTACAGAATTTACTAAACAAGGGAAATAAGCGTTAAACCGCAATTCCATAAAAACGCCAATGGTAGGGGAAAATTCTGCATGTGATTTACTGACAGTGCGCAAAGAATACAGATACCATTTCCATAATGCCCAGTGTTAAAGGAGAAGTCCACTTCCAGAACAAAAATTTACAGATAATGTACTCACCCCCTTGTCATCCAAGATGTTCATGTCTTTCTTTCTTCGGCCGTAAAGAAATTATTTTTTTTGAGGGAAACATTTTAGGTTTTTTCTCCATATAATGGACTGATATGGTGCCCCAATTTTGAACTTCCAAAATGCAGTTTAAATGCGGCTTCAAACAATCTCAAATGCAGTTGTGATCCCAACCAAGGAAGAAGGGTCTTTTCTAGCGAAACGATTGGTTATTTTCATTAAAAAAATAGAATTTAAATACTTTTTAATCTCAAACGCTCGTCTTGTCTTGCTCTCCCTGAATTCTGTGTATTATAGTTAAAGACAGTTAGGGTATGTCGAAAACTCCAATCATATTTTCTCCCTCAACTTCAAAAATCATTTCAAAATCATCCTACATCACAGCAGAAGTACCGACACCGTCTATGCAAAGTGAACATTCATAGATCAAACACCCTTAACAAAAAAGCTAAAACAGCAATATAAGACGATTTTGAAGTTGAGGGGGAACATAAGATGGGAATTTTTCGACATACCCTAACTGTCATGAACTGGAAAAAAAACAGGGAGAGCAACACAAGACGAGCGTGTGACATTAAAAAGTATATAAATTGAATTATTTTTATGAAAATAATCATTTCGCTAGGTAAGACCCTTCTTCCTCGGCTGGGATTGTTTGAAGCCGCATTTAAACTGCATTTTGGAAGTTCAAAATCGGGGCACCATGAAAAAACAATAGTTTTCTCATTTCAGGATGATGCAGAGGGTCTTTACTGTCAGGAGCAGATCAACCGCTCCATTTACTGGGCAGATGGTTATGTTCTCGTCTTCTCCATCACTGACCTCAACAGCTATCGTACTATCCAGCCTCTCTACCAACACGTGCGCCGAATCCATCCCAGCGGCAACATCCCTGTTATCATCGTGGGAAACAAGAGCGACCTGCTGCGTGCCCGGCAGGTCCCGGATCACGAGGGTAAGGCGCTGGCTGATGAATTGGGAGGGCCATACTTTGAGGCTTCGGCCAGGGAGAACCATGAGAGCGTCCAGGCTGCTTTTCTGCACTTATGTCAGGAGATAAGCCGAGCGCTGGGAGGAGGAAATGGGGAGAAAAGAAAGGGTGGACTACACCTTGCGAGGCCAAAGAGCCCGAACATGCAAGAGCTGAAGAGAAGGTTCCGGCAAGTGTTGTCATCCAAGGTCAAGTCAGCGACTGCACTATGATGATGCTATGATTAGTGAATGTGACTGCATAGGATTCAGAAAGTGTTAACAAAATGCTGTTGCATAAGTGATTGTGAAAGAAGAGGCAAAACTTGCCAGCTGTTTTTGCAAGTACTCAGAGAAGATGAACAGTGAGATCACTGCGCTCTGGATGAACTGAAACATGGGACTCCTGGCACTGAACTTCTAATGGTTTTAAGGCCAAAAAGTCTGTTTTTGTTTATTTTTTTTAGCTGCTATTATGGAAATGTTTCCTGGTTTTCAAATTCAGCTGTTTAATCATGAATCTCTTTCATTTATAATACAGGATTATAAATGAATTTCCTTAATCTCTTTTAATGTGAAGCAAGGATAAAAAGACATATCTTGTAAGTTACAAAATAAAACAAACATACTGAAGGGCCATTTATTGGACACATATATATGATCACAGTCTATTCCTAAGATTCTCATGTGACTGGAGCAGTTTTACAAAATTATCCCAGCTTTTCCTGACAGTGAGAGACATAATCCAGCTATGTTGTTTATAATCGTGGGAGGAAGAGGTTGTTGACTGGTAGTTCCCATGACCTTTGACCTACTTACACTGTGTTAAGGATTTGAGTGTAATATGGAGGTTCGTAGAGGGTCTCAGTCGCTTGGTTCTTCCAGATGTCCCACTCACCTACTCAAATGGACGTTTGTTTATCTTGCAGCACAGATGAAGTAGCATTCCTCTGAAGCAGGTCTGGAGATTCCTGGACTAAACTATTGGTCATGCACCCAGTTAGAGCCATTGACCTCTAACCTTTCACCTCTGATATAACATTTTCTTCTCCTCACCAAATGGCCTAATGAAAAGCAGATTCCGAATGCGACTAGTCTTGAATTTTCTTCTCTTGGAAAGTGAGAGTGTTCATGTCCTTATATTCTGACAAAGTAAAATACTGGTAAAATATATATGGTATATGCTGTGGTCATTTGATTCTTTTCTCAACAAGCCTTCGCTTTCTTGTCTTTATCTACCTCTTTCTTTTACATAAACCCATAATATTTTCAAGGACTTTCTTGTGTCAAAATCTCCATTTCATTTCAACTGAAATGTTCTCATATAATTCTCAAAACATTGCAAACTAGAGAACTCTCAGAACTTGGTTGATTGCCAGTGTTACAAGTCCCCTAAACCACTGCCAGATTTGGGAGCTGTTGTTAAGCATTAGGTTTTTCCCCCTTGTCATTATTAAATGTGAATATTTAATTCGGCTTTGGGTATCTCTGAGAACTAAATGTTCCACAATATTTTTCAAAAGTATTTCTTACCAAGAAAGGTTTTCAGAGAACTTAAATGTAGTATATAATGTAAGTCTCATATTTGCACTGTAAAATGGGTCTAATTTAAATAACAGTAAAATAATTATACTGACATACACTGTGACTTTAAGTATAAGGCAAGCATCTTGTACATAATTATTATGCGCTCTCTATAATACTCAATTTTGATTGTTCAGGCAGGCCAGAGGCTTCTTTCATGTCACTTGTATCACTGCAGACTCGTGCTTTCTCATGATTCATAGAAAAGCAACGTGCGCCATCTTGCATCGTACATATCGATTTTGTACATTGTAATGAACCAGGGTCAGAAATAACGAGGGCTTGTGGCAAGAATGCCATCAAAATGAACTGAAATGCCCCATAAATTCAAGACAAAGGGGCAAAAAACACCCCTGTGCACAATTAAACAATGTATTACGGCTGTCGCGACTAAAATTAAATGTGAAAATGAATGAAAACTGTCAATTCGCGGCATTACATTTGGATTCGCTCATACTGCCTCATATTGCTTTTACGCGCTGTTTTGTGCAGCGTTGAGAACTATAGCCAATCAAACGCGTTTCTGTTGAACTTAGGAATGCACTGGCCAATCAAACGCGCTTAAATTACTCAGCACTGTACGCCGGAGCTGTGTCGCAAATTTCCTCATCATATAAACAATACAGTGCAAATATGATGTAAGTTAAAGATTAATTTAGTAGCTTAAGTGATTATAATAGGAGTTTCTGCATAAATGTCTGTGAAGCCAGAATGTGACATGCCCAAAACGCAGACACAAAACAAAAATGTTTTTATATTGTGTTTTCTATATCAATATTGATATTAGAATATAAAGAGCAATAATCTACAATAATGCTTTTTGTTTTATTGCAGCCCTTTTTTTACATGTGTAATTCAGATACAGTTATAAACAAGTCTATTGTTATTGACAACAGCTTAAAATTTTGATCAAAGTATTGGACATTAAAGACTGTATGGTTATTATAATAAGGTGATAAAAAAATTGCCCTCAGGAATGTAAAAAAAAAAAAAAAAAAATCAATTCCAGGGTGCAAATATTGACATTTATTTGGTAAATAGTGGTGTAATTAGTGTTGCACATTCAAGCATGAGTGGAGAAAATGGTCTGAGTAAGTGTTTGTCACACCATTTTAAGACATTTAATGCATGTTACCTGGCCTGACCTTAACATTTAAGTAGGCCTACAATTACAAAATTCAGAGGGATTTGGTGCTGGACCACAAGCCTGAATCAGTGGCGCCTCTCCTTTAGTTTGCGTAAGACAGATTTAATAAAGCATCTCTCTGACATTACAATTATGAATGGCTTCCTGTTGCCACTATGACCTGCAAAAATTGAGAAAGACAGAACTTATATTGTCCTCTGACTCATGAGGAGTATGACTTCGTGTCTGTCCTAATCATGGTTCTTTTGGGAAAGCTGGTGAAGGAAGTTTGAATTCTCAGAAGAGTGTTATTAGAAGAGAAACAGCTGTGACGTGAAATGGTTAGAGAACATTTTTTCCCCCATCTGAGCTCATTACGCTATCACAGCCACAGGAAGCATGACCAAGACCGTTCCCAAAGGAGGACCGGTGGGTGGAAAAAGGGAGAAAAACAGAAAGAGAAAGGCAGTGAAGCAGGAAGCTAGAGGGATAGAAGAAGAAGAGCTGTTAATGAGAATAAAAAAACAGAGAGAAGGAAGGTCACTATCTTCCAACCTATGCTTTCAGAGAGACAAATGTCAATGAGGATTGAGACCTGCTAGTTCCTGTCAGCAGAACCTCTGTCAAGACTGACTGTGGTATTAACACATCAAATCACAACTACTGTTTAACTGCAGTTTGAATACAGCGGTGTATATTTGCATCTGTTGTCATATTTGTTCAGTTTTGAAAAGAAAACCAGGGGAGTGATTCATGATTGTTTTTTTTTTTAAACACTCAGACTGATGATACACGGGGCAACTTTTTGAGCAATTTTGCCAGGCAACGTTTTTTAAACAATGTTGCTTGGGCACTTTACCACTGAGAATGGGTAACAAATTTATATCTGGATAATTTAGATAGGTTGTGGGCCCTGTGTCTCACCTGGTTGCCCATTGAT
Source organism: Labeo calbasu (assembly GCA_019740295.1). Classification (NCBI taxonomy): domain Eukaryota; kingdom Metazoa; phylum Chordata; class Actinopteri; order Cypriniformes; family Cyprinidae; genus Labeo; species Labeo calbasu. Next base: position 37,687 of record JAHKKF010513879.1, on the reverse strand, counting down.
GGCAACATTGCTCAAAAAGTTGCCCTGTGTATCATCAGCCTGACTGATCGATTACATGAGACATTTGTTTCACATGCCGCTTGAACTGAGGCGAGTGATCTCATGCCACATTAAAAAGCGGAAAAACACATTTATTGTTTGTATTTCATGATAAAATTGACAGAATTTAAAGTATACAATTATTTCCAAGCATTATACAGTTAGTAAACAGCTTGTGAATAGTCATGTAATGTGTTTACCTCAGAAAAGACAACAATAAGTAACCCACATATAATGTTTGGGGGGGATATGGGGTAAATTTTAAAGTTTATGTAAACATGCACTGAAGTCTTTGGATGTTGCATCACATCTTGTTGGATTTGAATCATGAGTTTGAAGTTTAAATCAAGACAACAACACAAGACTACTTGTATTTCACTAAATATCATTTAATGTATTTTGAACTCTTTGGTCATTTATTATCCTCATTACTTTGAATATGTATTTGATTTCTATCTCCTCATAAATATGGTTTATAGCAGGTGTTAACAGTAATTAACAACCATTACTAATGAAGGGCGGGGTCAGGTGGGGTGCTATAAACCGTTAAAGCTCCTTTGGTTAGAGAGAATAACCACCCCGATCTCCTGTTGTCAATCACCATGTCACACCTCCCACCACACACTACACCACACCAGTTATTTTCAACTCTAACCAGCCCCCCTGCACACTTACAACCACCACAGCCCGGCAGGGGGGGCAACTATACCGATTTATCCGTTTTACTGGGCGCAGACTCGTGCCAGTCAGCAGGTAAAGTACTCTCAACTTACCAAGAGTCATTTAGAAGTCCGTCTCAGAAGGCGGACTTCTATTTATTTATTTATAAATGTGTAATGTCTCCAATTTAATGGATTCACCGTCACTGCTGTGCTGACATGATACCAATCATAAATACCAAGAACACTTGCACACATGGTGCTATAAGGGAATTAGCTATAGGAATATGGTGGATTCTCAGGAGTTTATTTTTATTAAAATTAATAAATGCACTTGTTTAACTTGTTTGTTAAGTCACATTCATTTTTTTTAATGTTTTACGATGAACATTCTTATCACATCTTTTACCACTTTTGTTTTTTTAACTTTTCGAATGCCATTTATACTTTAGTTTTTATTCTTTTACTCTTTACTCTTCAAATTTATAACTATAGAATGTTTAAAATTATAATCTAAACAAAGAATAAAAGAAACCATTTCTGTATGTATTTTCTGAATATGATTTATATACATTTTCGAACATGTCTTTAAGATGCTGTTACCCCAGCTATTTGAAGTTGTCAGCTGTATCACATCTAGCTTCAGCGACGCTTGCACCGTTTTAATTCTCTTTCTTTCATTTTAATTCTCTTTTATCCAAAGACTATCGAAAGTAGCCATTCTTTCCATGAGAATACACAAAGCCTTAATGTAAACACCAAGGAAACTGAAGATGAATATGCCGAAAGAAACATGTTTATTGTTTGCATTTCATGATAAAATTGACAGAATTTCAAGCATAAGATTTGTGTTATATTAAAAATAACAAAACCCCTATGGTGATTATTGGGTGGCTGGTGCACTACAAAGAATGAATATGACTTGAAAATGCTAAATATATTTCCCAAGCTTGTGAATAGTCATGTAATGTGATTAACCTCTGAAAAGACAACAAGAGGAGCGCTGGAGCCTATAAAGTTACCTACAAATATTTATGCATATGGACCAGGGGCTGACTTGCAATGTATGGTTTAGTCAATGAAAAATCTCTCTAAATATTTTGTGTTCACCCTGTTTTTGTCCTTTTACAGTTAAGGTTTGGTACAGGGTTGGGCGATGTGTATTAAATTGGCACTGGACAATGTCTACAGTGAAACATCGCACGGAAAACAAATAAGGCGCTCTATTAAAATGACGCGAGCCACTAAGGGTTAGCTGCTTGCTAGCAGTAGCCTGTTACATTACAGTACACATACCAGTGTAAGGAGATGTCTGAGGACAATAGCGAATAATTTGTAGATCCTGACCATCACTGACAAGCATCTTGTATCAGAATCTTGTAAAATGCTGTCTCAACATCGTGATGTCTATCAGCCATTGGCCATGGACCATGGCGTCGTCTATCAGTCCAACCCTTGTCTGGCATTTTCTTGGTGGTCCAGCTCTTTCAGGGATAAAAGAGGTAAAAATCTCTTTCAGATTTTACATTGTGCTCTCCAGAATCACCAAAAGTTCACAAAAGTTCTCAAAAGTGTGGAGGTTTTACCATTTTAATTAGCATTATAACATTCTGAGAGAAAAGTGAACCACAGGAAATGAAATGAAATGGCCTCATATCTTTGTATGTAGTATATACCATCATACAGAGCGGTCATCAGAACTAATGGCTCTCTTGAGATGCCTATCCATATCATTACGGATCACCCACCATGTTTAACAGCTCAGACTTAAACCATCTGGCTGCAGACCACATTATTGTTCCCATTTTGGGATCTGGATTTTAATCAGTTTACTTAGTAGGTTATAGGTTATGCTTCACTGCAATAGTCTCTAAATATCAGCCCAGCACTCTTGTGAAACTTAAGGTGGAGTTCGTAGAGAACAATTCATTTTTGTGCTCATTATGGTATTTAGCAGCTTTCCTGTGACGCAGTGGCATCCCAGCACATTCTCAGAACTTTGACTAACATTCTGGCAAAGTTATGAACAATCTTTCTTCCAGTAAGATTACAGTTTTTCACATTTGCTAAAACACTAAATCCCATTCTCTGAACCAAATTCTCAATAGCCTAAACCACTTTGTCAAATAAATCACTGTTTCTGCAAAACCTTAAACAAGTTTAGGCAGTTTAGACACTGTTTGCAGATCTCATGCACTCTTTTTGCAAAACTCTAATGTGTATATGTGTGCGTTTGTACATATATGTCTATATCTATATGTATGTGTAGATAGATAGATATGTACACACACATAAATATACATATGTGTGTGTGTTTTTCCTTTTTTGGTATATTCACCAAACGTAGGTGTGATTTCTTTTGCATGTGTGTATGTTGATATGATGTAGTGTCTAATGAACAATCTGTAGTGTGTATAGTATTGACTACTATGTGTACGATTTGAAAGCTTAGTTTGATTTTGAGTACAGGTGAAATTGTTTTAAAGTGAATATTTGATTTTGCCAGAAGAGTCAGGGGCTCTGTGAATTTAGTTTGAACATTTGGATTAGTGTTTAAAGGTTTTGAGAAAATGAGTGATGGTTTCAAAAAAGTGTTTTAGCAATTCAGAAAAACTGTAATACAATGATCACTTAGAGTTATCTAATGTTCTCAGTTAGCACAAAACATGATCATAAATCATTAATGGAATGTTTTCTTTATTTATCATTCGAGCTAAAGTGGTACAAAACCTACATTTGGTCTGTCCAATCCGCAATCACATCTTTTTTAATGCCTTTATTTAGATAGGACAGTGTAGGTAAGACAGGAAGCGAAGTGGGAGAGAGAGAAGGGGGTGGTATCGGGAGAGGTCCACCGGCCAGGATTTGAACTCGGGACACCAGGCACGCTAGGCACGCTAACCACCAGGCAATTGGCGCAATCACATCTTTGCTTTAACTTGAAAATAATGTCATCATCTAACATTTTCGTGTGCTCAAATCTAGTTTGAATTTTCTTACTTTGAACACAAAAGGATTTTTACAAATATGTTAAAGGAACACTCCACTTTTTTTGAAAATAGGCTCATTTTCCAACTCCCATAGAGTTAAACAGTTGAGTTTTACCGTTTTCGAATCCATTCAGCCGATCTCCGGGTCTGGCGCTAGCACTTTTAGTATAGCTTAGCATAGATCATTGAATCCGATTAGACCGTTAGCATCTCGCTCAAAAATGACCAAAGATTTTTGATATTTTTTCCTATTTAAAACTTGACTCTTCTGTAGTTACACTGTGTACAAAGACGAACGAAAATTGAAAAGTTGCGACTTTCTAGGTCGATATGGCTAGGAACTATTATACTCTCATTTCGGCGTAATAATCAAGGAACTTTGCTGCCGTACCATCGGTGCAGCAAGCACAACGACATTATGCAGCCATCAACTCTGCCAGGAGTAGCTCTGTTTAGGTGTTGATAGTGTTGCCATAGAAAATCATAATTCCGAGACTGAGGACGTGAACAGCTCCGAGTAGAACGTCACATGTTGTCATCTCG
>JAHKKF010513879.1:5301-31735 GCA_019740295.1 Labeo calbasu | reverse complement strand
TAATCTGTAGTATAAATAGTTATATGGGGTTTATTTGTTATTCTGAAACGCATTTAGATATATAAACAGACCAAATCAAAATAACTTGTATTTTTGAGTATGTAGATATAAATACCATATCTAGAACTGCAATTTCTCCAGTTTGTCACCAGAGGTCATCCTTTCTACAATATTATTAATCATTGCCATCTGAACTGCCTTATTTCCAATACATTTGAGTGTATCAATACTTGGTTATTTGCTTATCTTCTAACTAATATATATAGTAGGCTAGTTTGTGTAGGTACAATGTGCATGAACGCATATCTGTCTGACGGATGGCGGAAGGTTTGATGGCAGCGAGGGAATGTTGTGAGCAATCTTTGACATTACCATTGACATGCAAGTGACACATTTCTCTGTGCCTCTCCCTCAGTGAAATGTCCTCTAGATGACTGCAGTGACGCCAGGTCAAGTCTCGAGGGGGAATCATGAGAATTATGGATGTGAAAATCTACCATGAGCTTTGAGCACACAAAACAGAGATATGGTATAATGGAAAGTTTTTCAGACAAGGCTTTACTACAACATTCTGATTGGTCAAGGATTTAATTTTGGCTACTTACTGCATAAGAAAGCAATTATCTGGCAAGAGAAAGTATTTGTGTAGGATTGCAGAGAGGAAAGAGAGAGAGAGAGAGAGTGGTGGTGACAGATGGAGAAGATTATGAAAGTGAACTGCAAACCTTTGTCACTTTTGTTCCTAAAAACTTAGCTAGCTTTACCAGAATTAGGTGTCTGGGAAATATGATAACAGAGACCACAGCACCAAATAATCTCACAGAGCTCCAGGCCAAAAATAATGGTCTGCTAGGCAGACACAACTGGGTGGGAACTGTGGAGTAAACATACTCATTGGATTCTACTGCCCCCTATAGTAATTTTTTTAAAACAAGCATATGCCAAACTTTTTTGTAAAATGCTAATAGCGTTATTATTATTATTATTATTATTATTAATTATCATTATTATTATTAGCAACAATTACCAGCAGCTGTCTATGTTTGGAAGAACAAACAACACTGCATGTCCATCACACAGACTGAAAATTGGATTGATATAATCTTCAGGTCATTCATTGAGGTCAGCAGTGGCATGGTGCATAGCAGAAGAGAAGATTATAACTATAACTCAGCTCTGGATAGTCCATGATCGAATTTGCTGCTCATATTTGGATTTATTTTATAACAGATTTGCATAGAACAAGAAATAATTGATTTTTGCACAGTGTTTTTACAGTGTTTCATGGAGAGGATTTGTGCAGATGAAGACAAGATATGGAAATGAGCAATCAGATATTACTTTGGCAGTTAAGAGTCGGTAAGTCAGATCCGATGGTCAAGTAGTTAGTTAATTAAATAGTGTCATTAACTGGTAATGCAAGACTGCAGTTTTTTAAACTGACAACAGTAACTTCAAAAGTTGTTGCAATTCTAGATGATTATAATTTGCAGAAGTGTCAGGTTACCTTCAAACTAATTTATTTAGTTTACCTAAAGATACTTATTTCTGTCTTTTTACTGTGATGATCACAATAAACTCAAGCAATAGCACATTTAAAGTCCCTTAAGCACATTTAATCACATTTAAAGTCCCTTAGGTTTCATATTGCCATATTGATATCCAGTATAGTGAAGGACATACACTAATGGTTGTTTTGCAGATTGAGCTGTTTTGGGGTTAACAAGACAGTAGTCTAAATGCATTCAGTGCATTATTTTGATAAAGTTGAAGTGGCTGGTGTAAGCATTATTGAATTATGCTGTGCTCTTAACAGGATTTCAGCAATCCTCTCACTCCCAGTCTTAAACCATTAATAACCAGCACAAATTTATGGATTAAATCCTTCTAGACTCCTGTATTTTTGCTGTTCTAAAAGCATGTTTACTGCATAAAATTCTAGATATCAGCTGATAATAATTTTAGCAAACAGATCTACATTTGAAGTCAAAAGTTCACATTATCTGCAAAATGTTAATTATTTTACCACAATAAGAACAATAGTTATTTTTTATTAAGTGCTGACCTGAATACGACATTTCACATAAAATATATTTACATATAGTCCACAAGAGAAAATAATAGCTGAATTTATAAAAATGACCCCGTTCAAAAGTTTCTTAATACTGTGTTGTTACCTGAATGATCCACAGCTGTGTTTTTTGTTTTGTTTTGTTTTGTTTAGTGATAGTTGTTCATGAGTCCCTTGTTTGTCCTGAACAGTTAAACTGCCTGCTGTTCTTCAGAAAAATCCTTCAGGTCCCATTTCCAACAATGACAGTATGATTTTGAGATCCATCTTTTCACACTGAGGACAACTGAGGGACTCATTTGCAACTATTACAGAAGGTTCAAACACTCACTGATGCTTCAGAAGGAAAAAAAAATGATGCATTAAGAGCCAGGGGTTGAAAACTTTTGAATCTGAAGATCAGGGTAAATTTAACTTAATTTGTCTTCTGGGGAACATGTAAATATCTTCTGAAGTTTAAAAAAAAAATCATATCATACTTAGGTAAAATAAGAAAAATGTACACATCTCCATTCTGTTCAAAAGTTTACACCCCTGGCTCTTAATGCATAATTTCCCCTTCTGAAGCATCAGTGAGCGTTTGAACCTTCTGTCAACCTTCAGTCAACGTTGGAAAGGGTTAAAATACACAAAAATACTGAAAAACTAAAGAATCTGTGGGACCTGAAGGACTTTTCTGAAGAACAGCGGGCAGTATAACTGTTCAGGACAAACAAGGGACTCATGAACAACTATCACTAAACAAAAAAACACAGTCTCTTGTGGACTATATGTAAACATCTTTTATATGAAATATCCTATTCAGGTCAGTACTAAATTAAAAATAAAATGCATTTTGTATGATCCTTCTTATTTTGATAATACAATTAACATTTTGCAGATTCTGACTTCCACTGTGTCCGTGCTATCAGTTTACATATGTATATTTTTTCGTAGTTCAATGTGGCTGGTGACCTGACTGAGATTAAAGTCATCTCTCATGTGACTTTGAAGAAGCTCCACTGTGTGCCAACCCACCAGCTGTGTGGCTGACCTGTTACCTTGCAATGCAACGTCCATCCAGTGCCTTTTACAGCTTACATCCAGCATGGGTCACCAGAGAACTCCAGACCCCTCATCAAAGCACTCATTTCTTTAATGATCATAAACATACCTATTTGTGTCTCTGGCTTCTGTTGTCTACAGTAAGCCTTCTGTGCCTTTTCCCTGCCACCTCTGCTGCCACCGTTAGGGTTGGGGTGGTGGGGCCTTGGTCATGTGACCCCCTCTTCTCTAAAGCTCAGCCCGGCGTGGCTGCGCGGTTAGCTGTGGATCACATCAACAGGGACCCCTACCTTTCACAGGGCATCACGTTTGATTATGTCATCCTGGAGGAAGACTGTGAGACGTCCCAGGCTTTTGCCCGCTTCCTTGGTTTCTACACACGGGCATCTGGGTTTATTGGTCCGGTGAACCCAGGCTACTGTGAGGCTGCCTCTCTGCTAGGAAAGAATTGGAATAAGGCAGTGTTTTCCTGGTCTTGTATTGGACATGAGATGAATGACGTCCGTAGTCACCCTACATTTGCCCGCACCATGCCCCTACCCTCCATTGTGCTGCTACGCTTCATGCACCACTTTCGCTGGGCACATGTGGGCATCATTACATCAGCTGAGGATGTCTGGATGGAGGCGGGTATAAAGCTGGCTAATGCCTTGCGGAGTCATGGAATGCCTGTTAGCATTGTGGCATCTGTTCGAAATGACCACACCAGCGTGCGAAAGACTCTGGCCAAAGTCAAGAAAGTTGCAGATCTCCGCTGTGAGTTTAAAACATTGCTAACATTGTATGATGTGATGTAGTGATAATTGATCTGTTCTCATGTTAAACTGCAACATTTACTATGACACAAGATATTTCACTGAACTTTTAAACAGAAGATGATCTGTACATTTTTCATATTTTGCCCTTCAGAAGCTACAGAAGATACTTACATGTTTCCCAGAAGACAAAATAAGTTAAATTTACCCTGATGCATTACTGTTACAGAAGGTTCAAATGCTCACTGATGCTCCAGAAAGAAAAAACAATGCATTAAGAGCCGGGGGATCTTCATATTCAAAAATTGAATTTGAAGATCCCCCGGCTCTTAATGCATCGTTTTTCCTTCTGGAGCATCAGTGAGCATTTGAACCTTCTGTAACAGTTGCATATGAGTCCCTCAGTTGTCCTCAATGTGAAAAGATGGATCTCAAAATCATACAGTCATTGTTGGAAAGGGCTCAAATACACACAAATGCTGAAAAACCAAAGAATTTTTGGGACCTGAAGGATTTTTCTGAAGAAAAGCAGGCAGTTTAACTGTTCAGGACAAACAAGGGACTCATGAACAACTATCACTAAACAAAAAACCATACAAACAAACCAAAAAACACAGCTGTGGATAAATTTGGTTATATTAAAAATCAAGTGTATGTAAACTTTTGAATGGGGTCATTTTTTATCAATTCAACTATTATTTTCTCTTGAGGACTATGTGTAAATGTCTTTTACGTGAAATATCTTATTCAGATCAGTACTAAATAAAAAAATAACATGCATTTTGTATGATCCCTCTTATTTTGGTAAAATAATCAACATTTAGCAGATTCTGCAAGGTGTATGTAAACTTCAACTATATTTTAAAAAATAATAATAATAATACAACTGAATACATAACTTTTATTATAATTATATTATGAGCAATTTTTGTGAGATTTTAAAAAGATTTGATCATATTTTTATTAGTACACTAAAAAAGTTATTTTTTTTAAATAAAAATGTTAAACATTTTAAAATGTATTTTTTTTATACTGAAATATTTCATTTAAATTAAATTTATTTACATGACTTATTTTATTATATTTATTATTATATTATTTTATTATATTATTATATTTACTTAGTTTATCATATTCAGTGTCATCTCAGACAGTTGGATCTGCATTAAATGTAATGATTTAAAATGGACTGAATAAAATATAATGGACTGTATTAAATATAATGATTTAAAATAATATACAATAAGATATTATAAATGATTGCTTATTTGCCACTGTGAGATTTCCTCAATTTCCACCGTTCTTTTTACCTGTCCTCTCATATTTTCAATACTTCTGTTTGCAGTGGTCATCCTCGTTATGCACTCGCTGTTGATTGGCGGAGGAACCCAGAAGTTGCTGTTGGAGACGGCTTATGACATGCGGATGACAGACGGCTCGTTGGTGTTTTTATCTTATGATACTCTGTTTTACAGTCTGCCCTACCATCACATACCCCAGCCCGCCCTGCGCTATAACAGCAAGCTGCTCCGAGCCTACGATGCCGTGCTCACCATCACTATTGAGTCTCCACAGGAGCAGTCTTTCTACCAAGCTTTTGAAAAGGCCCAGGAGCAAGGAGAGCTTCCCAGGCACATTAAACCACAGCAGGTACTGTGACAGTTTACATAGAGCTTTAAATGTTTTTAGAACTAAGCTAATATGTAGCTAATGTAAAAACCTTTATATCTCCTACAGGTTTCCCCACTGTTTGGCACCATCTACTCCTCCATCGTGTTCATGGCTCAAGCTGTGCAGAGTGTGAGAGCTTCAGGTCAGTGGATGTCTGGGGGGAACATCGCCCAGAATGCCCGAAACCTGCTATTCAGAGGTTTTAGCCTACAAGCAAACTCTTCTGACTTTGGCACGCCGGACTATGTGGTGCTGGACACAGATGGCTTTTCTTGGGAGCTGCAACCTACATACCATATTGAGACGCAGACAGATGTGGTGCGTTTTCTAGGACGGCACATTCATTTTCCCCCAGGTGGACCACCAAAAACTGATTCCAGCTGCTGGTTTACACATGGGATCATCTGCCGTGGAGGTGAGCGTGTGTGGACGTGATTTTTTTGGTTTTCGTTCACATCGAGACACATACGTTTTATGTCTGAAGTAATAATCACCTTCTGTTACAGGTGTGAATCTTTTACACATGGTTTTAATCTTCCTGTCTGGTTTTCTGTTCATCTTCTTCTCAATTGGCTGTTTTTACTGCATCAGGTATTCATCAAATTATAACCTAAATTTATTGTAACATATAATGTTGTTCAGTGTGGTTAGACTACTACAGTAAGTCTCTTTGAATATTTCTAAATGTTTTGTCTAGGCGTAAAATTAGTAAGATCCGAATGGTGCGGGGTCCCAACAAGATTTTACTGACTTTAAATGATGTCACATTCATCAACCCATCCCTGAGCAATAAGGTCAGTAACACAAGCACATTTGCACACAAACAAACATTCACATACACTAATTAATAATACTTGTATCTGAAAAACAGAAGCTGAGCTTGGATGACAGCAAGGCCAGTGATTCGAGAATGAGCATTTCAGAGCGAAGCCTCAAGTCTCCATTGTCTATTCAGTCGCCAGCCACCTACGAAAATTCTAATGTTGCCATTTATGAGGTAAAAAAGAAAAACAATCACTCAATTGGTTATGTGAAATGAACGATTGAATTTATAGGCTCATATCATGAAAATTCTGATATTCTAAATAAGTATAAATAAAATATAGGTTTAAGATTCACAACCAGAAAATCCCTCCACAGCCCTCTTAAACCATTTATGAAAAGTTGCATATATGAGTCACGATTAGAAATTTTCAAATGAATCCCACATTTACATATCAATGCAATTTCAGCAATCAACAGCTTGACCCACCTTGAAGAACAACAGTGTGAACTACACTATCGTTCAGTAGTTTGGGGTCAGTAAGAAAGTAATCATTTTAATTAGTAATTAAGAAACTGATCAGAATTAATCAAAAGTGACAGTAAGGACTTCTACATTGTAACAAAACATTACTGCTATTTTTTTAAACTTTGTATTCATCAAAGAATCCAAAAAATCAATCACTGTTTCCACAAAAATATTAAGCAGCACAAGTGTTTTCAGCATTAATAATTACTTACAACTAACATTGATAATTAATTACAACATTAATAAATAATTGAGCAGCAAATCAGCATATTAGAATTTAAGGATGTGACATTCAACACTGGAGTAATGATGCTAAATATTTAGCTTTGCCATCACAGGAATAAATTACATTTTAAAATATATTATAAACCAAAACCAATTATTTTAAATTGTAATAATATTTTATAATATTACTGTTTACTATATTTTTATTCTTTGGTGAGCATTTGAGATGTAGAAATCTTAATGGTACAGTATCAGAAACTTTTTTAGAAACTTTTTTAAGGGATGGTATAGAAGCCTGTTTCCACCACTGAATAAAAATAAAAAAAGGATATTTTTATTTTGCAATTCTAACCTTTTTCTCAGAATTGTGAGATATAAACTCACTATTCTGACCTTTTTTCTCAGAATTGCATAATATAAATTCACAATTGCGAATCATAAAGTCAGAATTGTGTGACATAAACTTGCAATTGCGAGAAATAACCCCAGAATTGAGAATTGCAAAACTTGCAATTCTGATTTTTTTCTCATAATTTCATGATATAAACTTGCAATTGTGAGTTATAAAGTCAGAATTGTGAGATATAAACTTGCAATTGCGAGTTCTAAAGTCAGAATTGAGATATAATCTCACAATTCTGACTTTTTTCTCGCAAATGCAATTTTGTATCATGCAATTCTGAGAAAAAAAGTGAGAATTACTTTTTAAATTTTTCATTCAGTGGCAGAAATGGGCCCTCCATAGGATGGTGGTAAATGGCCATGTAAAACTTGATTATGACTATAAAACTAAATTATGGGTGCTAGAAACCTTAACTAACATTATAAATGAACATCATATAAAACATATGTTATATAAATTATTTAGATACATTATTTATACATACTCAAATGTTTCTCATTTTGCAGGGTGATTGGGCATGGCTCAAAAGGCTTCCATATGGAAATTTCCGGACTATCACCCCTCATACCAGTGATGTATTTGAACTGGTTGGTTTTGCCACTGATACATAGTAAATTACATAGTAAAAATTTATGTTTACTACTCATTCTGTTTGTATGTTTCTTGTTTGCTGTTGTTGATTGTTTCCTTCATCGTACAATTAATCATACAATTTCTCTTAATATTCCAGATGAAAGATATGAGGCACGAAAACGTTAACCCCTTTCTTGGCTTCTTCCACGACTGTGGAGTGTTTGCCATAGTAACAGAGTACTGTTCGCGCGGCAGCTTGGAAGATCTGTTGCTCAGTGATGACGTCAAACTGGACTGGATGTTCAAGTCCTCTCTCATTCTAGACCTCATCAAGGTGCTCTTATCAGGAATGCGATTGGTTGAATTTAAAATTACATTTAAAGGAACACTCCACTTTTTTGAAAATAGGCTCATTGTCCAACTCCCCTAGAGTTAAACAGTTGAGTTTTACCGTTTTCGAATCCATTCAGCCGATCCCGGGTCTGGCGGTAGCACTTTTAGCATAGCTTAGCATAGATCATGCTAATGTCATCTGATTAGACCAAAAGCATCTCGCTCAAAAAATTACCATATATAATGACGGTATTTTTCCTATTTAAAACTTGACTCTTCAGTAGTTACATTCTGTACTAAGACTGACGGAAAATGAAAAGCTGTGATTTTCTAGGCTGATATGAGTAGGAACTATACTCTCATTCGGGCGTAATAATCAAGGAACTGCTGCCGTACCATGGGTGCTGCAGGCGCAATAATATTATGCAACGCCTGAAAGTGACCGGCACTAAGTTTGTGTAGATGCAGAGTTGACGGGACGACGGCTGCGTCACATCCGGCAGCTAAGTTCGTTGATTATTACGCCGAATTGAGAGTATAGTTCCTAGCCATATCGACCTAGAAAATCGCAACTTTTCATTTTTGGTCCGTCTTTATACACGATGTAACTACAGAAGAGTCAAGTTTTAAATAGGAAAAATGTCAAAAATCTTTGGTCATTTTTGAGCGAGATGCTAACGGTCTAATCGGATTCAGTGATCTATGCTAAGCTATGCTAAAAGTGCTACCACCAGACCCGGAGGTCGGCTGAATGGATTTGAAAATGGTAAAACTCAACTGTTTAACTCTAGGGGCGTTGGAAAATGAGCCTATTTTCAAAAAAAGTGGAGTGTTCCTTTAAAAGCATTGAAATATAGCATGCACATGTCTTCTGAATTTATACCCAAATCATACAGTATGTCACAAAAATAGACAATGAATATGAATTATAAATGAACTTACTGATACTTAAAAACATGATTCTTATAATTATTCATTTATTTGTGTGGTTTTATGTATTGGTATTATACTATGTATGTTTTTTTCTGTCACATAAGTTATGTCACATGTAAGCTCGTGTGTTTCTGACTGGCATGCAGGGTATGAAATATCTTCACCATAGGAATGTCTGTCATGGAAGGCTTAAATCCAGGAACTGTGTGGTTGATGGGCGTTTTGTGCTCAAGATCACAGACTATGGCTACAACGAGGTTTTGGAAGCTCAGAGATTTCCTTATGTTGAACCTCCTGCTGAAGGTTAGGCTTATTCTAAGACCTTTCTTGTAGTTTATCTCCTGCATAGGTTGTTAAAGTATTTCTAACCCTCACAGCCCTTCTGTGGACCGCCCCTGAGATACTGAGAGGACCCTACCCTGGTCTTCACGGCAGTCACCCTGGTGATGTGTACAGTTTCTCAATCATCATGCAAGAGGTGGTCATGCGAGGGCCTCCATTCTGCATGCTGGAGCACTCTTTTGATGGTAAAGTCATATGCCCCTACCAACTTTACCAGGGGTTTTCAAAGTTTTTGATGACACAGACATACAACTTTTTTCATATTAGTTTCTCTGATCTTTTCTGTGGATCATAATTTATAATGTAGTTATACAGTACTGTCTGTATTGGTACAGTGGTATAGTAATTTTTAAATGTCTAAGTCTTCAATACATCTGAATCATATAGAAATTGTCCAGAAGGTCCGGAAGCCTCCTCCAATGTGCCGGCCCATTGTGTCCCCGGATCACGCTCCCATGGAGTGTATTCATCTTATGAAGCAGTGCTGGAACGAACAGCCGGAGAAGAGACCCACATTTGATGAAATCTTTGACCAGGTGAACATCAGCAACACTGCCAAACCATCACCATAATGTCAAATTTCTGTGGCTGCCAGAAATTCAATGTAAAAATACTGTGATATTTTTTCTGGTATTATGGGCCATTGAGTTCACCAAGGGATAGTTCACCCAAAAATTAAACTTACCCCCAAAATGTCCTGGCTCTTCCAAGCTTTATAATGGCAGTGAATGGCTGTTGAGATTTTTGAAGTCCAATAAAGTGCATCCATACATCCATCATAAAAAAAGTGCTCCACATCAGTCCTGGGGGGTTAATACAAGCCTTCTGAGTTGAATCGATATGTTTGTGTAAAGAAAAAAACAATATTTGTTGGCACCGATAGTCTTGTGGTTAGTGCGCTAACGTGCTCACGGTGACCCGAGTTCGAATCCCATCTCGAGGTCCTTTGCCGATCCCACTCCCCTCTTTCCCCCAATACTTTCCTGTCTGCTCTCTACTATCTTATGTGATTAAAAAAAGGCAAAAAGCCCCCCAAAAAAGTAAAAAACAATGTTTAAAACTTTATAGACTGTAATCTGTAGCTTCCGCTAACTGTTGTATTCACGTTCACGAGAGAGTGGCGTTCCAGCGGATGATGTGGGACATAGGTGTAGCGTAAGCTCCGGTGAGAATAAGCTAGTCTCGCGAGAACCAAGTTTTGTTTACAGCAAAGCAGTGTCTCCCCATGGCTTATATTGAAATCCTCCAACATTTTTCTTTACAAATCCTCGTTTTATACTTTTAATTCATGAACAGTGTTTTGATCTCTCCTCTCTCGTGAACACACATTTAACAATTAGTGGAAGCTAGAGATTATGGTTTCTGAAGTATTAAATATGGATATTTTTCTAACACAAACACATCGATTTGCTTCAGAAGGCCTTTTTTAAACCCCGGAGCCATGTGGAGTATTTTTTGTGATGATGGATGCACTTAATTGGACTTCAAAATCTCAACAGCCATTCACTGCCATTATAAAGTTTGGAAGAACCAGGGCATTTTTTAATATAACTCCGATTGTATTTGTCTAGAAGAAGAAAGTCTTATACACCTAAGATGGTTTGAGTTCAAGTGGCGTGTTCAGAAAACATGGCCAATACTCACAACGTCAACGTAGCACACACAAAATGCTAAAATAATGAAATAAACATCAACTAAATAAATGTAACACAAAACATTACATTACGAATGCACATTACTGATAACAAAAACTGAGAAGAAACGTAATTATTTGTATGCAAACATATGTGATGTGTCATGCAGGGACATTTCTTTTGCTGTTTTTCAGTGTAAATTAAATGGCAACTCATAGTTGGTATGGTTTCCAAAACCATAAATACGACAGTATTTTACAGTAAAGTTAATAATACAATATTAAACCGGACACTGAATCCAATACAGGCAATACATATTTTTCAGCCTGTATTGGATTCAGTGTGCGGTTAGCCATTTTCCTGTTTCCTTCCAAGTATTCTTTTGGCTCTGCGCACCTGCAGTAAAGGATTTCTTTTTACTAATTTGGAACGCTACAATTTTTTTCAAGTTTAGGGAATGAATGAATGAATGAATGAATGAATAAATAAATATTTTTTTTAATACAGAGTAGTTATTTCATGTAGTAAAACTAAAATTGATAGTGTATAGGTTCTCTGAATAAACAAGCAATAGAGATAAATTGTACAAGTCTGATTTTAGAGATTCTGTTCTTATATTCTCTGTTTGTCTCCGACTCCTTATTCTCCCTACAGTTCAAGAATGTTAATAAAGGGAAAAAGACCAACATCATAGACTCCATGTTGCGAATGCTGGAGCAGTATTCCTCCAACCTGGAGGAGCTGATCAGGGAAAGGACAGAGGAGCTGGAAATTGAGAAACAAAAGACTGAGAAACTCCTCACACAAATGTTGCCTCCGTAAGTGACAGATACACAGTCACAGTAATGACTTTACCACCACACTATGCACTGATGTGCTATTTACAGAAATAAACAAGGAACCCCTTCGTTCACTGATATAAGTAAAGGTTATTAGCAAGTTAAATCAAGGTATCCTAAATATGAAAATGACTTTGATGTGTACATTTTTAATTAAAGTGTATTTTGTTTTTGTTCATCCTTTCTAGGTCAGTGGCAGAGGCTCTAAAGCTGGGCACTACAGTCGAACCAGAGTATTTTGACAGTGTCAGTCTTTATTTCAGTGATATTGTTGGCTTCACCACAATCTCAGCCAACAGCGAGCCCATAGATGTGGTCGACCTCCTCAATGACCTTTACACGACATTTGATGCTGTAATTGGCAATCATGACGTCTATAAGGTAACACTACAAAAAATATGATAAAATTTATTAAGCCGTTGCATAAGCAAATATGTTTGCTTCCACAATTTAATTGTGAATATCATAGTCTTTCAGTTTACTAATGAATTTCTCTTTTCTTCATTGTCCACAGGTGGAGACCATAGGTGATGCTTACATGGTGGCATCAGGTGTGCCCATGCCCAATGGGAACCGTCACGCAGCTGAAATTGCAAACATGTCCCTGGACATCTTGAGTGCTGTTGGCACCTTCAAAATGAGACATATGCCTGATGTACCAGTCCGTATCCGAATAGGACTTCATACAGGTCAGGCTGATCCATCCCATTTGGTTTAAGATTAAATGTATGAAATGTAAAAATGTTTCTTTACATTATGCATGCTTCCTTATTAGGTCCCTGTGTGGCCGGTGTGGTGGGTTTGACCATGCCACGATACTGCCTGTTTGGGGACACGGTCACTACTGCTTCCAGAATGGAGTCTACAGGATTGCGTAAGCATGTGACACTTAGTTTCACCGTAAACTGTTTCTGTATTTAAAGATCAATATGTAAAAATGTATGTCTTATTAAATTACAGTGATAAAAATGATTAACATCTGTACTGAGTGAAATTCAGTGACCATTCTGGGCAAGGAAATTGTTCTTAATTTGCTAATGTTTAAAAATAAGACACTGAAAGTTTGTTTGTTTTCAGCGTACAGAATCCATGTCCATTCTAGTACAGTGAAGATCCTGATGGACCTGAAATTGGGGTACAAAGTAGAGCTGAGAGCCAGAACAGAACTAAAGGTGAGCTCATTTGAGTTCATCTGTAGAACAAAGACTTCATATCATTTATCTCACAACTTCTCATGTATACACTGCTGTTCAAAAGTTTAGGGTTAGTAAGATTTTTTTTTAAGAATTAATATTTTCATTCAGCAAGGACACTACATTTTCAAAAGTCACAAAGACAGAAAAGACATTTACAGTGTTCAAAAATATATATTTTTAACATAAATTCTGTTATTTTTGAACTTGATCAAAGAATACTGAAAAAATGTGTCACAGTTTCCACAATTTTCAATAATAATAATAATAATAAATGTTTCTTGAACACCAAGTCATCAAATCAGAATGATTTCTGAAGGATCATGTGAAACTGAAGACTGTAGTAATGATGCTTAAAACTCAGCTTTGTCATCACAAGAATAAATTACATTTTTTAAATTTTAAATTGTAATATTTAACAAAATTATTGTTTTTACTGTACTCTTTATCAAATAAATGTGGCCTTGGTGAGCATAAGAGAGAGCAAAAATGTTTAAGAAACCTTACCGACTTAAAACTTCTGAACGACATTGTAGGTTATGGTGTATTTTTTGCTGTGCTGTACATGTTGGCGCAGTGGTGGTAAAGCCATGTAAATAATGTAAAGATCACGCATCAATTAAATTAAAATGCATGAAAAATGTATTTTTCCCAAACAGGCAGCTGTAGGGTATATTATGTGAGAAATGTGGGAGTAACTAATAGTGATAGTAAGTTTTGCCTCCGAGTGCAGTAAAATCTACTCCTACCTAGAGGTCTGCACGGGCTTTAAACAGAAGCCCGAACCCGGCCCGTACCTGAGATCGTCTGACCCGACCCGACCAGACCTGAGCGGCACTGTTAAATTTAGAGACCGAAACCAACCCGAACCTGAAATTGATTTTCACAACGAATAACTAAACTTTTTAAATGCTGTATTTCGAGATTGCATGCAACGGCCAGTAAACAAATACAAAGAAACAGCTTCATTAAGGCTCACAGCCGGTTCAACATACAAGGAAAAAAAAAAAAAACACTTAACAGTTATGAATTTTACGAAAAAAGTTGCAATGGTCACATAAACTCAATTACGTTTTTTTTAATGGTTGTAACGACAGGATCATAATTCTTCCACTGTGCAGTTTTCCTTGTAAACTGCAATAAGTTTTCCTGATTGATTATTATTATTATTGCTCTCAACTTGCAAACGTGCATATGCCGTTTGCCATCGCTAGATCAGGGCAGGCACAAGGGCAAAACGAATTTCGTTTTTAAATACAGCCTATACAACAAACGGCTTGCACAAGGGATAATCCAGCTATCAAATGAGCCTTAAAAGATTTTAATGCAGGACTTGGAGGCAAAGGGTAAAAATTACAGTCATTTTTGTCAGTTATGGATCATTCTAGAATTCTGTATTCTTTAAATCAAACACAGAGATGAAGTGTGGTAAGATCACATTTATTTGAATAAATTATACCATTTATTTGAATTAATTAACCAGAGAGAGGGGAATGAAAGTTGCATGTATGATTACCTGCGTCTGTGCATCTCTCTCTCTCACTCTCTCACTCTCTCTCTCTCTCTCTCTCTCTCTCTCTCTCTCTCTACAAACTATGAAGCTTTAGTTCAGTTTAGTTACAGCGATTTTACCCACTCGTTACTGAGGAATATAATGTAGCCAGTCAGTATCGAAGCTATTTTATTAATAAAAGGAATGTATGTGTGTGTGTGTGTGTGTGTCAGTGAAAGCGTAGCCTGCTACATATAGTTTTACCTTAGCTACAAACCTGAGCCCAACTCGAAGGGTCGGGTAGCAGATTAAAACTGGGAAAAATCCAGTAGACTTACACTGACAGAATGTTCAAATGAGCCAACACTATTCAAACTCCAACTGTCAAAACTCCTGGAATCCCTTGAGGCTCAATCAAACTTCCCTTCTATGTACTGTATTTCTAATCCACTTAAACTCATTCAAACTCATCTATCTATCTATCTATCTATCTATCTATCTATCTATCTATCTATCTATCTATCTATCTATCTATTTTGCTAATCATGCTAGAAACATGCTAGTAACTTGCTAATCATGCTAGAATCTTGCTAACAACATGCTAGTAACATGCTTATGTTAGAATAATGCTAGCAACGTGCTAGTAACTTGCTAATCATGCTAACAGCATGCTAGTAACATGCTAATCATGCTAGAAACATGCTAATAACTTGTTAATCATGCTAGAAACATGTTAGCAACGTGCTAGCAACTTGCTAACAACATGCTAATCATGGCTGCGTCTGAAAGCTCTAAAATGCTGCCTTCGGAGGCAGCATTCCAAGGCAGGAAGGTATCAAGGCACGTCCGAATTCTAATTCTGCTTCACTTCCTGTCTCCGGAGGTACCTTCTTCTGATGGAATTTTGAAGGCAGCACAGATGTATCCTTCGCTGCCTTCAATTTCCCACAATCCTGTGCATGTGCGTCATATAGGCTATATAAATAAAGATATTCTGGTGAAATTAGACTTGTTACTTTATAATAGATGAGATCTTAACCATGATATACTTTATGAATCGTAATGGTGTAAAAAGCATAATAAATAATATTGTTTGTAATAATAGTATTTAATAAAATGTTAAAAGGTTTCAAATGAGTAGTGAATAAGAATAATATTTACAATATACTACCAATAATAACGAAACAGCCACTAATAACAATGACCCGTTCTGCAATACTTGCATCAGTGCTTTTATTTTTTTTAAGCAAAAAGTAGCTGCCATTCTCAGTCGTCTTCTCCGACGCACAGACCTTCGGTGGGTAATGACATTGAGGTCTTTATGTATTATTAAAGCATTTATATATAACTGTATAAGTTTTTCTACAAAATCTACAACTTAACCGTTAGGTAACCTAGCAGCGGCTTCACATTCTGCTGCCTCTGAAGTCTGTCCGAAACTGTTTCTAGAGTTGCCTTCGCAGCCTTTGAAGGCAGCGAGGCAGCAAATCAGCTGACTAGGCTTTCAGACGCAGCCAAAGTTAGAATCATGCTAGCAACGTGCTAGTAACTTGCTAATCATGCGAACAACATGCTAGCAACCTGCTACTTATGCTAGAAACATGCTAGCAACATGCTAGCAACCTGCTACTCATGCTAGAGACATGCTAGCAACATGCTAACAACTTGCTAATTATGCTAAAACATTTTAGCAACTTGTTAATCATGTTAACAACATGCTAATAGCATGCTAAGCATGCAAGAAACATGTTAACAACTTGGTAATCATGTTAGAAACATGCTAGTAACTTGCTAATCATGCTAGCAACATGCTAGTAGCATGCTAATAATGCTAGAAACAGACTAGCAACATGCTAACTACTTGCTAATCATGTTAAAATCGTGCTAACAACATTCTAGTAACTTGCTAATGTTAATGTTGCTAGTGTTAGAATCACCTTAAACTTCAAACTATTTCAGACTGAAAACTATCCAAACATGAAACTTTCTCAAGCCAACTTAAAGTTTGTGTTGACAAACTTTTTTTTGTCTAGTTTTACTTGTAATGCTATACCCCCAACACTGCTCTTACCACTTCTTTTCCAAACAAAGCTATTTTATTTACGAATGGGGGCAGTTGTGGCCTAATGGTTAGAGAGTCGGACCTGTAACCCGAAGGTCGTGGGTTTGTTCACTACTCACAGCTGTGTGTGCACTTGGATGGGTTAAATGCAGAGCACAAATTCCACATATGGGACTCCATATGTCCTTTCCTTTCCTTTTCTTTCCTTTCCTTTCCTTTCCTTTCCTTTTGAGTAAGTAAAATATCCAATGAGTGGTAAGATCTACAATGCAAAATAATACTTGAATGATTACGTTCATGGCTTTAGGTAGACAAGTCTATTTGCAAAAGTCTATTTGCTCTGTCTTCTCACATACTCTTCTCCGCAGGGCAAAGGTATAGAAGAAACCTACTGGCTGACTGGGAGAGATGGCTTCACCAAACCGCTCCCCGTGCCGCCCGTACTCAAGTCGGGGTAAGGGGAGGCCTTTCCACGGCCTGTGTCCTGCAGTGTGTGTCTTGTGTTTATCTTCTCCAATGTATTTTTCAGGCAAATGGCTCATGGCTTGCAGATGGAGGAGATAGCCGCGTACAAGAAGCGGAAAGCAGAAGCACAGCTTGCAAAGAAGAAAAACTGAGGTAATGTTATGCATGGAGAATGTATAACATTACTCAATGTGGAACAGAGAGTCGGGGGAAGTGGGGAGGATGGCAGGATGGGGCTAAAGAGTCAGTTTTTTCAATTTTGGTTGGGTTTCATTCTCCAACCATAAACAAGACTCAGTTCTTCTACTTTCAAGTAATGTTTCTCAGATGATACTACATTATCCGACTGTTTTATCTTTCTAGGAATTTTATTTATTTCTGTTCATTTATGAAATTGTAATACTTTTACTGTGAAGTTAACTTTAATGTATAGACTTTTTACCAAAGTAACCCTTTAAACAAAATGTTTGTGAGTGATTTGGTGATGTCATTATTTATGGTGATTAATTATTTATATTTACAACCTCGTAGATATTTTTGGTCTTAGAGATGTGTGACTTGCCTAAGATAGTGGTTATAAAAGTTCTCTCCTTTCAGATTGGATGGCACTCCTCAGATATGGATAGCCGGCTTTTCAAAATGGACCGTCGGCTATGTTTGGCATGCTGTTATGTTTCTGTTTATGTGTTCTGTCATGCTCTGAATGTCTTGTTTGTTCTCAGTGTTTCATGTATCATGTCTTAACATAAACCAAAACATTATATATATATATAACTATATATTTATATGCACAAGTTTTGTTTTCCCAAGTGACATAATGTAAATTTTTTTTTTAATACAAAATACAAGTTATATTTAAAGTTAAAAGAACTTGATATTAATGTATTCCTGAAAAACAGTTTCTTCTTTTTGTAGTTTTTTAGAAAAAAAAAAGTATTTGATGGACAATTGAAAATTCATTTGTTGATGTCTTATATAAACTAAGGCTGGTGTTCCTTTGTTTTTCTATCTTTACAGATGCGAATCAAAAGATTTTAAGGTGATGCTTAAGAAGGCAGTGAGGAAGATCTCCACCGTCCGTCAGGTGGCTCAGCTCCCCCTATCTGATGAAGGCAATGTCATGATCCACCATCACTGATGACCTTTAACCTTTGCCTTTTGATCCTACACCTGCACGCAGAATGAATGTGGAGAAACAGAGAACAAGCTAAAAGAGTACCTTGTTATTGCTTGTTCTCAGTCTGTTTTTCTTTTAAAAGCACCTGAATGGGCAAGCTCGCGAGTGCAGTGTACTAAACAGGAACATCTCTTTGTTATGCTAGAAATTCAGACTTTTTGGTAGAAGATTGGCTGTGAAGAAACTTCAATATAGCAAACCATATTGAAACTACATGGCAGTTCAGCTTCTTATAAGCTTCTCATTTGAAGTCTTGGTGGTCCTTCTCACTTATCATGCTCATCACAAGCATGTACAGCTGTCTGAGAAGCCGCATATCTCTCTTCTCTACATGAAGCACGTAGATGAAATAAACCAAAGTCTCACAAGGAGCTAAATTTACCCTGTGGGAATCAATTACTCCGCACGAGGGGCGTCACTTCTGGCTCAAAGACTCAATGCATACAGTGCATTCACATCATTCATTTGCGGATTATCCCTCTTAGTAAACATAGTATTGTAACATAAATAAAGTATTGCGATAAACTAGAGAGCCCACACTATTGTGCAACCAGTGTTAATATGGAGTGTTAATATGGTGCATATGGTTGTATGATGATTTATAATTTTAGATTTAGAATTCAGTTTTAACATGGAATTTTAGTTGTTGTTTTTTTTCTTTTTGTGGAAAACTTTTTCTCATAGATGATCAATTAGCATAATCCATAATAGAATTACTATGAAAACCCAGGTTACAAAGAAAAGCAAAATTAGAGCTGTCAAATCGATTAATTGCTGTTAATTGCATCCAGAACGTATATATACACTTACATGTATATATTTAAGAATGTATATATAATGGATATTTATATTATATAAAAATATAAACACACTACCAATCAAAGGTTTTATGAACAGTAAGACTTTTAATAAATCAGCAAAAGCAGTAATATTGTGAAATATTTTTACTGTTTAAAATGCTTTTTTATTTGAGTTTATTTTAATATGTAATTTGTTTCTGTGAAGCTAAATTTTCAGCGTCATTACAGTGAGTCTTCAGTGTCACATAATCCTTTAGAAACCATTCTAATATGCTGATTTGCTGTTCAAGAAAGAGTTATTATTATTATTATTAATATTTAAAATAGTTGAGTACTTTTTTTTTTTCAGGATTTTTTGATGAATAGAAAGATCCAAAGATCAGCATTTATCTGAAATAAAAAGCTTTTGTAACATTATACAATACACCATTCAAAAGCTTGGAGTCAGTATTTTTATTTTTATTTATTTTTTGAAAGAAATTAATAAAAGTGATGACAAAGACATATATAACTTTATACAAAGGATTTCTATTTCAGATAAATGTTGTACTTCAGAGAAACCTGAAAAAAATACATTACATTATGTAAACAAACTTTTATTTTGGATGCGATTAATTGATTTGATAGCACTAATCAAAATATGTATTAGGAATGCATTGTGGTTGTTGTAGAAGTAGAATTAGTTTTAGTAAAGATAGTAAACTATGATGTGTGTATATACAGATATATATACTTCAGTTCAAAAGTTTGGGGATGGAGAGATTTTTTTATGTTTTTGAAATAAGTTTCTTATCCTTACCAAGGCTGCATTTATTTATCAAAAATACAGTAAAATAATAGGAAATGTTATTACAATTAAAAATAGCTGTTCTATTCTAATATATTTAAAATGTTCATTTATTTCAGTGATGGCAAAACTTTCTGCAGCCATTACTCCAGTCTTCAGTGTCACATGATCCTTCAGAAATCATGCCAGTTTGGCGCTCAAGAAAAGATAGAAATCTTGTGTAAAATGTAAAAGTCTTTACTGTCATTTTTGCATACTTAATGCATACTTGCTAAATAAATCTTACTGACCCCTAACTTTTGAATAGTAGTATATATATATGTAGTCAAATACTACTTCATGTTAAAAGACTGAACTTTTGAAATTCCATATGTGCTGTAAAAAAATAAAATAAAATGTGCAAATACCATGTATTGTTTGTTTAAAAAGACAAGCTATATGATTTAATAGTAAAAGTGCTAATGAGTCTTAAAATGGCTGTGACATCATAGTCATTAGACATCAAGTCATTCTCTGAGATGCAAAAGAAATTCTGAAGCAGTGAAATACTGTATAACAGTGCCCTCTTGTTATTGTGTCAGTAAACGCAGCAGATGGCGACCTACATTATCATGCCCTATGTGGATTATCCAGTACTGACTCTGTATAAAACTGCAGAGCCACCAGGTCACCCCTAACCAGATTACCTTCTTTCAAAACCTGTTCATCAACTCACAGCAAGATTACCCACCCATACTTAATATACAGTGATTTGTAATAATCATGAACCATTTCTTCTCCTCCTCAGTGTAACTGCCATGTCTCTAGGTGTTTCAATGTTATAATTTATATTTTCGTCCTATTTTCTTATACTCTTATAATTAATACTCTGAACTACCTTAAACTCTCAGCTACAGGGATTCAAATCTGCCATCAATTAAACAAACAAACATTAAAAAGTCCCCTCATCAATTTCACCAAAACACATTTCAATTTGTTATTAACCTTCGTTCCAAATGAGTGAACACAGTAATTATTTCACAATAATTAGCAGGTCAAACCGAGTGCCAGAGTGAAATGTTTATCAGATAGTAGCTTGTACTAGTTAGTGACAGTTTATATCATGTTTTGGTGAGCCCATCATATTAATAACTCCGTCAAATGAATAACTGACAATTACTGGCTTTTGTCATTTAAAAATGGCATTAAAAAAATGACATTTAAATTGACATTTTGACAATCCTAGCAAACAGTTAAAAAATCTGACACAGTCTTAGTGGCTATTTTTATCTTCACTAAATTACATGATCACCTTTAGATGTTCCCACTGTTATCTGTGCAAATATCATTAGGTTAGAGAGATATTGTATTACAGCAACTATCTGCCGTAAATCTATATTACGTCTTCAAATTGCTTGCTAACAATTATTGATTAACTATTTTAATTTTAAACTTGTCTTAGCTAGGAGGGCATGTTTTTCCTTATTAAACGGTCAATCAAACAAACTGCGTGCTTTGTCTACTAATTATATTTTTTAACTTTAATTCTTTAATTTTATGTTTAATTAAGATTTTAATTTATAAAGGCTAGTTGAAAGATAGCTCATGAATTCAACGCCATTTACAGTAAATCTTGATGATTAGGAATTAAATTTCATTTATGGGATTTCGCTTATAATTTCTCTGCTTCTTAAGAGTTTTGACTTTTGGTATGCAAGATGTTACTATGAACCCAAGCTCACAATATATAAACAATAAAAACTGACAAGAACATTCTATCAACACACTCTTACAAAACACCAACTCAAATGCCAGTAGTTGCTACTGTAGGTACTGTAACATGAGTGGCTGGCAAGTTAGTACATTATAAATCCGGACTACTTTTGTGAAAATACCAATAATCTGCAAACTACAATAATAATGGGATTAATTCGATAAAAGGATGTATTCACTTATGTCTGGCAAACATGTAACAAAGGTAATTAGGCACAATCGGCTGCTGTACACTGAAAACTGGCAAGCGATACGCATAACGCATCCCAAAAGGAACAAACAACACTGAGCAACATAGAACCTTGAAAACGTCTGTGATAGGACGGATGACTCTTCAGTCAAACGCTAGAGCCAATGAACGCTCGATATCCTATGACGCAAACTGCTTTACAGAACGTCATTGGACAAAGCCCTATCAATCATCAGACGTCACCTTGCCAGTTCAATGAAACTCCGAGTGATGCCATTGGCCAGTCGCATTGACGTAGATCCGAAAAGATCAATCGTGATTGGTCGCAGCAGCTTTCAATCACACGTTTCGCTCAATCGGGCGCCTCCTCCCACCCACAGGCGAATGACGCACGAGTCATGTGTTGTTTGTGCTGTGCTCTGTAGTGTACACAGGGCGCGAGCAGCAGATTGGTAGCCCGCTAGGAGGATCTACCGATAATAGATCGGGTAAATGTGGTCATGTTGCAGTTGCTGGCATTGAGTTCGAGGAGCATTGGCTGGGATACCTGCTTTTCATGTGGCGGCCGAGAGAAGCGCAACACTGAAAAGACTTAAGTGCGCCGCCTGAGACACGGTTCCCCCCAAACAAACATGGGGTCTCAGTCTATAAGCCTGAGGTAAAGTGACCTTAAATCTCTTATCTGATGGCAAATTTCGAGGACTACCAAGAAGGCAAAGCCGCTATGTTGATGCTGGAAACGCAACAGCGGGCTATCGGGACTAAACCTGCAGCTGCAACGACGAACGGCGACACTTCTGTCGGGGAACCCCCTTCCGTACTTGATGTCGGTGGCGCTGCTTTTCGTCAACCGAGTGAACAACATCAACAGCAGCAGCAGCGGCAACAGCACCTGGAATCGCCGGCGAGGAAAGGATCCACGTCCTCTCTTAACCGAGCGCTGGAGGACTCTGCTGCGAGTAACACACACACTACCTCAGCTTCCCCTGCTGTGAACACCAGTTCCGCCGTGTCGGACGACATTAGGAAGTGTGGCTATCTGAGAAAACAGAAACACGGCCACAAGCGGTTTTTCGTCTTGCGGACATCGAGTCATCTGGGGCCGAGCAGACTGGAGTACTATGACAGTGAGAAGAAATTTCGAAACACTCTGCGCTCCAGCGCCGCTGCTGCTGCCGCCGCCGCCGCCACAGCCACAGCCACCTCAGCTGGTGCCTCTCCCCCCAAAAGAGTGATCTATCTATACCAGTGTTTCACTGTGAATAAAAGGGCGGATTCTAAGAATAAACATCTCATTGCTCTGTATACTAAGGATGAATACTTTGCTATTGTCGCTGAGAATGAGCAAGAGCAGGAGGAGTGGTACCAGGCGCTCAGTGAGCTCATGAGCGAGGGGAAGAAAGGCCACCTGGACGCGGATGAGATTGACGATGGATACGGTACTGTGACCCCTGGGACTGACTTTAAAGAAGTGTGGCAGGTAAATGTTAAACCAAAGGGCTTGGGCCAGACCAAGAATCTAACCGGCGTTTATAGACTCTGTCTGTCTGCCAAGAGCATCCACCTGGTGAAGCTAAACTCTGAGACACCTTGTGTGAACTTGCAGCTGATGAACATCAGACGCTGCGGCCATTCAGAGAGCTTCTTTTTCATCGAGGTTGGCCGGTCTTCTTCTATAGGACCCGGGGAGGTTTGGATGCAGGTGGATGATTCTGTGGTGGCTCAAAACATGCACGAGACCATTCTAGAGACCATGAAGGCACTGAAGGCGTTTGCCGAATTCAGGCCCAGAAGCAAAAGCCAGTCTTCTGGCACCAACCCGATGGGTTTCATCACCACGCGGCGACACCTGGGCAACCTCCCGCCCAGCCAGACGGGGCTCCAGCGGCGGTCTCGGACCGAGTCTGTGGTGGGCACGCCTCCTAGCAGGAAGAGCAGTGGAGCAAGTGGCTACCGATTCCGCACCTCCAGCGAAGGAGAAAGCACAATGAACCGCCCCTTTCGCTCGGTGACAGGTAGCCTTATTCATCTCAACACAGCCCGTGCTAACTTAAGCCGACAGGAAAGTAGCAGTGGGGCTGGGGCCCGCTATATTCGTGCCCCACCAGGCTCCACTTATCATGCCCGTTCTGCCTCGTTGCCAGTGTCACACTTTCCTTCTACCACCAGTCCGATCAGCATGTCCAGCAGCAGCGGGCATGGCTCTGTGTCAGACACAATCACTCGCCCCTCCAGCGCATCCATTTGTGGATCCCCGAGCGATGGAGGTTTCAACTCATCTGATGAGTATGGCTCCAGCCCCGGAGACTTCCGGTACTTCAGAGTGCGTAGCAACACCCCCGACTCTTTAGGAAACACACCACCGATTCGTGAGGAGCACTGCCTCAATGACTACATGGCTATGGGCTGGAATCGCGACATCTTTGGAACGAGTGCAGCGAGTGAGGCGATCAAAGATGAGAGCGCCGATGAAGATTCACGACCGGGGTCTTTAAGGAGGCGAACGCCCTCCTTCTCCAGGCATGGTGGGGGTGCCAGTGCTGCTGGAGTCGCTGTTTATCAGAAGATGACCCAGACCACCTTCTCGCTGGACGAGGCTGTGGCTGAGAGTAGCTCTTGGGGTGGCAGTGCCCAGACTGTGTCTACCTCCTCCTCTCTCTGCTCTGATTACAGCTCCAGTTCTGAACACAGCCAGGACCGGCCCCCTACCCTACGACCTGCACCTAAGGATGATGGGTACATGCCCATGATGGCAGGTGTGTTGCCCTCCACTAGTGATGCAGACTACATGCCTATGCAACCAAATATCCTTCTCTCTGCCTCCCCACAAGTCCAAAGTGCTGCTTCACATGTTCCCCAGCACATGGACTCTCAAGGCTATATGATGATGCTCCCAGGCAGAAGTGGGGCTACTGACTCTCCTGTCCCGTCCAGCCCTGACATTAGCAGACGAGCAGAAGGACGAAGAGCCTCAGAGCGTCATGAGAATGCAGAATACATGGATATGTCTCAGAGCAGCTCCACAGCTAATGCTCAAAAGGTTTCTGCTGAGAATTATTATGCCTTGAGCACTCCTGGTGTCCCCAAATCCTACAGTCCGTATTTCTCCCTCCCTCGCTCATACAAAGCTCCATCCAGAGACCAGGCTGAGCATGATGAATATGTCCCAATGAGTTCCCCAGCAAAACCAGTCTACATTTCTCCCACATCCACCCCAGATCGAAGTAGCAGGTGCCCACCTTCTGAGTCTTCTCAACATAACGGCTTCACAGACCGACGTGCCGTTCGGCCAAACCGCCTGCCCCTGGGAAGGCGGAGTTTGCATGGCTCTCTGCGAGCAGGAGAGGTGGCAGTGCGCCCTTCCAGCCCTGGAGAATACATCAATATTGAATTTGGGGATCGGCCTGCATATTCTGCCTGCTCGTTGTCTGCTGAAGGCTCCCCCTCAAATGTTAGCATCAGTCGGGAGCAACGCAAGTCCCCGCTGCCACAGGATTACATGACTGTCGAGGTGGATGGTCTTCCACCAAAGAGTCGTTCCCCACGGCCCTCCCTGGTGGCTCCCTGGAATCCTCCTTCATATATCCGGCCCTCTTCATCCTCCCACTGCAGTGGGATCACGGTGGGTAAACCTGACGTCTACACGGAAATGTCTTTTGGCCCCGAGGAGGAGTCCAAGAGCCCTACAGCAATGCTTGCGGACCTGTGTATCTTGGAGCAACGTTTTTTTCCCTTCAGCCCCCCGACTGAGCCTAAGGTTGTCCGTGCTGATCCCCAGGGCAGGCGGAGACACAGCTCGGAGACCTTTGTCACATCATCAGGAGCGTCAGGTGGAAGTGGTCCGGACGCCAATGGCACCGTGCCTGGCAGTAGTGGGGCTCAGCAGGTGGGCCTCAGCAAGGGTCAAAACTTTGACTGTGTTTGGACTGAAGGCATGACATCTGGCAGTGAGGTAACACATGGAAACTTCTCAGATAGAGCCAATTCCCCCTCTGTGAGGTCTGCAAGGACTCTACCTGTGGAACACCAGAATGGCCTGAACTACATCGCCCTAGACCTGAGAGACGATCTCCGGCCTGGGAACAGTCATGATGCGCTTCCCTTGCCATCCTCCAGCGCTTCTCCCCCAGAGAACGGTGCCTATGCCAGCATAGATTTAATGAAATCTGAGGGACTTACATCAACATCTAAAGGTAAGCAATCTTAAATATGTGACCCTGGACCACAAAACCAGTCATAAGGGCCAATTTTTAAAAAATGAGATTTAAAAAAAATCTGAAAGCAGAATGAATAAGCTTTCCATTGATGTATGTTAGGATAGGATAATATTTGGCTGAGATACAACTATTTGAAAATCTGCAATCTAAGGGTGCAAAAAAATCAAAAAAAAAAAAAAAAAAAA
>JAHKKF010513878.1:0-19739 GCA_019740295.1 Labeo calbasu | reverse complement strand
TAATATGTGCTTAATTAGTACTAATAAATGGCTAATATTCTAGTAATATGCATGCTAATAAGCAACTAGTTAAGAAACCGTAAAATAAAGTGTTACCTTTTCTGCTTATTTTGATAAATAAAACAATTCATTTTTTGTTCAATAAATATATTAATATAACACATATATTTTAAAATACATAAAATCATTTTAAAATTGAAGGAGATCCCATAGTAATTTAATGTAAATTTACAGTAGTAACAACAAACGATATTTTATTATATGATGATTAATGTAATTTATGTTTTTAAATATGATGTTTTGATTCTAAACATGGTGATTAGCTCTAAGATGGACACACAACATAATATATGATATTTACCATCTGAATCTAACAATATCATGTCAACAAATGGAAAAGTCAGCCTTCTATTAATTATCATGTTAATTATTGTGCCTTTAGCCACAACAGCAAGGGCGCATTTTACCCCAGATACCATATTTTTACATATTTTTTCGTTATTTAAAAACTGCAGTTTTAATTATCTTAAACAAAACTGAAAATCATTAAGAAGACCTTTGTTTCAAGATATATTCAAGAATTTGAAAATCTACAACATTTTTAAAAACATCAAATATTAGATCACGTAAGCACAGAATCAACTTAGCGCTTCTGCCCGCGATCACGTCAAGAATCAGTCAAATTTGCACGTGTATCTTGAAAAGTGGATGTTTTGGAAAGTGCTATGCCTCTTTTTCTGCCATCTAGTGGTTTAGAGGAAAATAACATCAAAGGCGCCTTTTACCCTGGGGCGCCTTTAGCCCCGTTGTACCCTACCAACCATAAAATTCTTCTTTTTCTTCTTCTTACTATATTTAGCAATTTGTATTTTTTGGACTTTTTTTTGGAATTTTGCACTTTTTGTGCTGTGGTGAGACTTGTTATACAGTTTGTTGTTTGTTTGTCTGCTAGAAAACTCAAAAGACCACCAGATAGATTCCCAGCCGTATGCGTTTGGCAATGAGCAATAGTGAATCTAAAACAGCAAAGGTTCCTCGCCTCTCAGGATATCAGAATCCAGCAGCCCTTGATCTCGACTGTGGCAGCGGCATGTGGATTGATGTGGGTAATGTAGTCAAGGCCAGCTGTTAGCATGAGGAGAATCGTTCGTGTCAAACATACTGACCCCCATTTCCAGCCTAATAATGCAGATCCATCCAGTTTCAGCCCGGCCCTGTGCTTGCATATGGAAAAGGTGTCAAACGCTCAGCAGAAAGCCAGTCTGTCCCCCTGGGCTCTGTCGCATGAACTGTGTGTCACCTACATGTCTACCCCTCAAGTGTGATAACAGATCCGTGTATGATCTCGGAATACTGCCGACTCTTTAGCCCTGTAATGATGGCTGTATGACATTTGCTCCTCGCAGAATATATTGGAATTCATTTTGGGTGAAGAAGCCTTAATGTTTCCTGACATTCGCTGGGATTTCCATGAGCTGCGTTTGAGGATTAATTGCGATTTTCTGCTGAGCTGAAAATCCTTATCATGAGCTAGAAAACAGTTTACATTCATACGGCATGGGACGGAAGCCTCGCTGTGTTTCTAGCGGTAGCAGGGCCCAACGCCACAGCCACATTTCTGTTGTTTTAAAATCAACTACAATGCCAGAAAAAATAGCATGCTGAAAAAATAAAACCAGAAAGTCTTGAGGCTTTTTTTTTTTTTTGAGATGGAGAGAAAAAACGCAGTGATAATATTCTTGTCTGGCTCAGAGGAGATACAGCGGGCGTCTGCGATCCGTCAATGTCAGCCTGAAGACAGAGGAAATGGGCGACGGAAGCGGACGGAATGGCTGAAGTGTGTGATTAAGAGTAATGACTAAAACATTGAGGGAAAAACTCGTCCTAAATCACTCATAAAGTGAGGTGCAATCGCTGCCGTCCCCCAGAACTCCATCAACAGCCGAGCGCCTCCGGATTTACCGCCCTGCCTCTCTCAGAAAGGGTGGTCCTGCGGATGATGGAGCGAAGGTTTTTCCACAAACCGTTACCTACAAATAAACACCTCTCTGATGCAAGCGACACGCACATTAGAACACATTTCCGCCTTCCTTTGGAGTCCCACAATGGCAGACTTTGCATCTTAAAAAACGAGAGTAAACCCCGGAGGAGCGCCGGGCGCATTTGGCTGTCAGAGTTTTATTAATAGAAGCTTTATATATGGCGATGTCACCTCCATGTCAGAATAAATTCACAGGAAAAGATGTCTTAAATTCCCCACGTGGCAACGGGGTGACATTGATATCTCTAAGCCAACAGTTACGATTATGACACACACAAATGTTTTAATCGATTCGCTTGCACTTCACACGTTCTCTCAGGTCAGTCTAACTCGAGGGATGTCTCGCGAGTGTCAGACTTGAGACTCAATATGGATTTTATCCTGTAATGGAAATGCTTTTTTGAGGGGAGATAAATTTATATTAAATCCCAATGCTGAATAAAGCCGAGGACATTTTCACTCACTTGTAAAGACCTCTGACATTGTACAGCAGCTCAGCGGCGAGATAACACCTATTTAAATGACAAAAGCACGACGGATTGTGTAATTAAATATCTGTCAGCTGAAAGTCACTCTTCCTGTATAATATAATAAGATTTGTTTAGCTAACGCTACGCCTCGGCGTAAACACCGGCCGCGCTGTACATTTACCGGAATAAGACGGAACAAAAGGAACATGATATCCATCGAACCGTCCAAAAACACAAAGAGAAACGGCGGATGAAGTCAAAAGAGGTGCTGCGCCGGGGGAGGTTTCGCCCCCTCAAGTATATTTGTCTTGGGAAAGTGAACTTTGAGTCATCAGAATTCACTGAAATTCCACTTCTGAGCACCAATGCAGCTCTTCTGCCAAACCTGTCAACAGTGGGATGTCAGACAGCTTTTACACAGCGTGTACGGGGCACGGCGTTTGTCAAACAGATCTCTCTCTCCACTTACAGTGGTCATGGAGTCCAGCACCTCGCGCGTCTCACGCCTCCAATCTCTCTCAGCGCCATCCATCACTTCTCCTCTCTAAATGGAGGGAACAAAACTTGCTGAAATCTTTCAGGGAGGACAAAGGAACGGCGTCTGCATCTCAAACGCTCCTTGTAGACGAGTATGTGGGCCGGGGCTTTCTGATCGTTCTTTCTCGTCTTGTAGATTTTTGTTGGTTACAAACACAAAGACTTCTTTTGTTTGGGTTTATTTTTAATTTTTTCCTTTATTTCATTTAGCAGACGCACACTTAAAATGTCCAAAGTTGGACAGTATGGTCTGCACTGATCTTGCTAACAGATGTCATAACCACACAATTCTGCAGATATATTAAAAAAAAAAAATCTTGCATGCAACATATAAATCATAAATCAAATGTTTTTGTTCAGTAGTTACATTTTGGAGAGCCAATCTGCATTTTCATTACGTCATGGCACAGCTACTCAAATGTCATTAGTCACACGACATTTACAGCTTATGGACCGCAACTTGGTAATTGGCTCAAAAGCAATTGTGTCAAATATTGCAGGTTTTAAAGCGTACGCTTACGGAGGCCCTGTGACATTGAGATTAATGGGAATGCTAACAGATAGCTCTTTTTAGGTATTATACACCTTCATGTGCACACTAAAAACACCACAGATGAGATGCAGGACATGTTTTGACAGTCACGCCAGCCCCCGTTTTGTGGTCAAACAAATGGTCAAAGCCTGAAGGAATATTGCATCTAAGAAAAATAAATAAATAATTTTTATTTTTATCTTTCTTCTTCAATATCTTCTCTCTGTATTGTTTTGCATCAGTTTGCATCATTTCTGTTTCACAACATTTGCACTTGAATATTCTTGAAATTTTGGAAATGACGGTTGATCTTCAAACTAAATGGAAAGTCATCATCTTTAGCTTTTGAGTCAGTTGAGTAGCTGGTTTTACACAGTTGTTAGCAGGTCGAATATGGTCATTTATGATCATTAGCTGGTCCAAGATGTTCTGGATGGTGATTCAACTAGACTTTCAACCAGTCAAGTTGGTTCTGCTCTGGCAAACTACACAGGTCAAGCTTTTTAGAGCTGGTATGTCACCTTTGTGGAAAGAAAGAAAGAAAGAAAGAAAGAATGAAAGAAAGAAAGAAAGAAAGAAAGAAAGAAAGAAGATTTTACCTTCAGTTTTACCTTCAATTCCTTCACGCTGAGAGAAGAAAGTTGCATCATCTTGTTATTACCAAAAATATAAGTGAAGTAGCAGATTAGCCCAGATGCCATGTTTTAGCGCCAGAGACCCAACAGTACTGGCTTGTTACCATTCAGTGCTTCCAGCCTGTGAGCTTGCCGTGTTATTGCTGAGCTAAGAGGGGAAGTGCTCGTGTCCAAATATCTGTAGAGACAGAGGAAGTCAGACTGCTGGATGGACAGAGATTGCAAGTCCTCAAGTGAGGATTAGAGTGATTGCAGTATGAGCTGGATTTGGAAAATGCCACAAGTTTTTTCTTTTTTTTTTTGGTACATGAAAAGCATAGTCGGAGAAACACTGACAACATTTTCCCAAGATATGCTGGAGAAATGTCAACATGAGCAACCGTTCCATCACCCCAACTCCCTTGCCAGTGTTTATAAAAAATAACAAGCTGGCAGACTCTGAACTATATTTTGGAAAATGGTGTGACAACAGCAGATTAAAATGTTAGTGTTTACTGCTAATAAAAATAAAGGTTAAATAAGTAGTTTACCTAAAAATGAAAACTCCCTGATGTTATTCCAGCCCTGTATTATTTTATTCAAGTGACATGCAAAAACAAATAATGTTAGTGACACTGAGCCTGAACCAATTTTTGCTTCAGAAAGATTGTAGTTTTGAAACGTTCTTTGTAATATTTCCTTGTTCTTTGTAATATTTCCTGGAAGAAAGAAAATAATCACAGTAAGCAAGTGACAACATTTCCATTTTTGGATGAACTATTCTTTAAATGCACTTTTAATAAATAATATATATAATAAATAATAATATATTAAAAATATATATATAAATGTAATTTCACTTTTATTATATAATAAAACCTTTAAAAAATTAAATCACAAAATATTTTATTTAAATATATGTTAACACTTATAGTATGAATAATATTGCTATCATTAGTTAATGCATTGGGTATTGCAAACTTACAATAGCAAAAACACCTTTTTTTTTTTCTTTTAGGATAATTTTAATGTAATTTATAATATAGCATTGCCACATCTAATTTTAATTCATGTTCATTTATATTACAGTATAATTCAAGCAAAACCATTGTTCTTTCAGGTCAATTTTGAGATTTGTGGCTATTAGATTTATTTATTTATTTATTTATTTATTTATTTATTTATGCTGTTGACAGTATCTTCTGATTTATGGAGCGATAAAAGAAATCCCCTCTTTAGAAACCATGAACTATCAAACTAAACAAATTTAATTTCAAACCTAACTTTATCTAAAGTTCAGATTTCTGTTCTGGAAATATATTAGTGCATATTTAATTAGATAATGACTCATTTGTATATTAAAACATAACATTTCAGAACACTTCTAATACAAAACAGTTGTCTTAATATACTGTGATCAACTGGGAAAGTATCGTGACATCTATTAATTAAATTAAACTAATTAATTGAAATTGTATTCACCATATTCATCTGCAGTTTCAAGCCTTAACTAATGTTTATAAAAAAAAAAAAAGCCATTAATTCATTATTTCATGTTAGCTATTGCATTAACTGACATAAAAGCTTATTTTAAAGCATTTGAAATATGTTTATTTGTGATAAGTTTTAATTACAGTTATTTAAATGAACATTTAAAGTTGCTTTTATTTTCTTTCTGCAGATTAATTTCATGCTACAGCCCAGCCAGACAATAAAACCTTTTCCAAATCCAACCCACAAGGATCCAGGTGTCAGAGAGGACAATTTCATGGTCAGACCGTTGGAAAATGCATCTTTGTAGCAACATCATCTACATAAAGATGCTGATGGTCTAGTGAAAGTAAAAAAAAAAAAAAACAATCGTCAGCAGAGCACAATTACACATCTCAGATCGTCACCGGCCGCACAAACACACACGCTATAGATGGGAAGGTAAAATGCTCAATTAAGCATGCTATGGTAATGGCTGCTCTTCCAGCCTGTCAGGATCCTGGAGGTGTACATGTTTTCTCTGCAGACAGCTTGATGCGTGAGCATGTGTTATTCTGCTGAGACTGGATTCTGTCATCTCACAAACGTGATGTCCGACTATGGGTACTTGAGAGGAAATATGCTATGCTGTGTTTTTAAGCGAAAGCTGTCATAAAAGTGACTTAAATGCAGACTTTTTTAATATTAATGACCTGGGAGAATTCTATTGCAAAAAATGAGTCTATTATGAAATTTTCTAACAATTAAATATGCATTTAATTTAGAAAATAACACTGTGACTAAATAGCAGTATTTCACAAACAGAAAATCACATTTTTTGACTATCAGGTAAATCGTTTCAAGGAAATTAGGTATTGCTAGTAAATACAAATCACAAATAAAATTATTACATTCAAGTAATTATCTGTAAAATAAGTTTTTAATAGATTCCTATTGTGTAATGATTCTAACAATGTACTAATTTTTTGGTTTCTGTTTTTTTTTTTTTTTTTAATCCTAAAAAGAAATGTCCTGGAGAGCCAAAGTACTTTAAAGCTCAGCTCCAATTTGTTCTAACATACCAGCCTGAAAGATTCAAGCAATGCTGGAGACAGGGTTGCCAGGTTTTCACAACAAAACCCGCCAAATTGCTACTCAAAACTATCCCAAACTATCCCAATCGCGTCTCAAGGGGGATCCCCCATTAAAAACTGCGTTCCGAGGGATAAAATACACTTTTTTTTGTCTGGGTTCCCCTAATTCGTATTTCAGGGGCAAAATATGACGTTATTGGGGTCCTGTGGACATCAAAAACAGCCTGCGGCAACAGTGTTGAAGTAGCCCAATTCCACAGGAAAACCACAGACTTGGCAACACTGGCTGGAGACCTTTATTACCTTGGTTTAGGTGTGTTACTTGAGGTTTTAGCTAAACTGTGCAGGTGTGCATTTCTAATACATAACTCGCTACTTAACCACCATAGTACGATGCACTGTTGTGGAAACTAACTAGTTAGTCACAACTGTTGTCTGAACATGGTCGCATCTCCATCGTTTGAACCTTGATGGTTTAACAACACGTGACACCAGTTAATAACGTCATACGCAGGTGGTAGAATGATAACTTTTACTAATTAATTGATTTGAGATCTCCGAGATGCTGTTGTAACGAACATTGCAGCTGATGACCACTGCTAGTTTCTGTTTCTTGTCATTTTGCTTTATGTGATGTTTGATTCATTGCAAGGTTATAGAATATAGTATATTTTATAATAAAACATAAAATATATAGATTGAAATGAATATGTATTTAAATGGAATGGAAGATTTGTACAGATTTTTTTCAACATTATCTTGCTTACTGTGCCTGTGTCATACTAATGCGAAACTATGCTTGTTTGCCAATGTTCATTTGGGTAAAATCCACTCAAAGTATATACATTTTAATTATTTTTTGTTTTGTTTTGTTTATGGATTTCTACCTTAATGATAGAAGTATACGAATATTGATTCACACTTTATTTCAAGGTCAAATTCTCACTACTAACTATTAACTATTTTTTTTTATTTTATTTTTTTTATTTTAGGTTTTGGGTAGGTTTAAGGAATGTATAGGTATGCTCATGCAGAATAAAGCACTAAAGGAGTAGTTCACTTCCAGAACAAAAATTTACAGATAATGTACTCACCCCCTTGTCATCCAAGATGTTAATATCTTTCTTCAGTCTAAAGAAATTATGTTTTTTGAGGAAAAGATTT
This sequence comes from Labeo calbasu, assembly GCA_019740295.1. Taxonomy (NCBI): domain Eukaryota; kingdom Metazoa; phylum Chordata; class Actinopteri; order Cypriniformes; family Cyprinidae; genus Labeo; species Labeo calbasu. The sequence continues at coordinate 11,817 of JAHKKF010513878.1, read as the reverse complement.
CAGTATTTCACTCAGGTAATGGACTTCTATGGTGCCCCCAAATTTGAACTTCCAAAATGCAGTTTAATTGCAACTTCAAAGGGCTCTAAATGATGATAAGGGTCTTATCTAGCGAAACGATCGGTTATTTTAAAAGTTACAGTTAATATACTTTTTAACCGCAAATGCTCGTCTTGTCTAGCTCTGTGTGAACTCCGGTCATGACAGTTAGGGTACGTCTAAAAACTCCCGTCTTATTTTCTCCTCCAACTTCAAAATCGTCCTACATCACTGTTTTTACCTTTTTTTGTGTTTGATCTTCTTTGCATGTTCACTTTGTAAACTCTGGGTTGGTACTTCTGCAGTGATGTAGGACGATTTTGAAGTTGGAGGAGAAAATTAGATGGGAGTTTTTAGACGTACCCTAACTATCATGACCGGACAAAAAAAAAAAACATTTCACACAGAGCTAGATGAGACAAGCGTTTGAGGTTATTGTATTTAAAAATAATAATAATAATTCCGAAAAAAAATTGCCAAACTTTTCGCTAGATAAGATCCTTTCTCCTTGGCTGGGATTGTTTAGAGAAATTCAAAGCCACACTGTGGAAGTTCAAACTCACAGCCGCCATAGAAGTCCATTACATGGAGAGAAATCCTGAAATGTTTTCTTCAGAAAACGACTGAAGAAAGAAAGACATCTTGGATGATGAGGGGATGAGTACATTATCTGTACATTTTTGTTCTGGAAGTGAACTACTCCTTTAATATGTGCTTTATTAATACTAATAAACAGCAAATACACTTGTAACATGCATGCTATAAGCAACTAACTAACAGTGAGAATGGGTCCCTAAATTGTTACCGAATATGCATAGAGAGCGCTGCATTTCAGTCAACATTTTATTAACCTGTAGTTATGACTGTATGAACTATTGAAGATCCCAAACTTTGTTGCAACTTTCTGAACTTTCCTCGCCCGGCTCTTAAACGAGAGAATCATTTCTGCTCCTCGAGGCCATCTTGATGGAACGGTGAGGTTTGAGAAGTCTAATGTTTCTCAATGCTCTTCAGAACAGATTAATCATAGCGTCTGTGGATTATTCTCTCAAACTAATCACTGGCTTCACTGGCAGATGTAACCGAAATCAGCCCAGAACATATTACAGCCACGCCTGACAGCCTCTCTCACACATCTCATTACAACCCATTCATTCTGTCTGGTATCGAATGTGTTTAAGACAAGAGAGAGGTTTATTTTAATTCAGAATGATACCGTCCGTAGCCCGAGACGAAAAAGGGCGTTTCTGCCCACTGGAGCTCTGGCTGTCGCCCGCTGTAACATGTTGTGCTTGTTTGGTGTTCATGGCTGCATGCCTGTCAGTGCACGCCCAGTGACATCCTACTGTTCTGAGCACTTGACTGACAGCTCAGGCAGCCAGCACAAGCAGGAAATCAATAAAGCTGGACCCTCTAGACCCCGCTGCTGGACACTCTGCCAATCACCAGCCAGACAATGTGGGACTACAGCCAGTTATGAACAAAGAGAGATCTAAAGAGCAGGCCAGCCCTAAAATGGGTATATACTCTCTTCCTCATCTATATTTCTTACTATATCATTTTATATATTTTTATGTTTTACTACAGATTAAATGATACGAGTCATTTGATAATTTAGGGTATATTTCACATCAGGGAAAAAAAAAGTGCAAAAACAATATGCTTGCCAATAAAACAATTATTGGTTACAGTTGATATCCTCCTTTATTTTATCAGGCAGCTTATCTGCTAATTGCTTAAACATTAAACACCATTTTGATATTACACAGAAAACATTTTTTTTTTTTTCCTGGTGGAATATTTAAACCAAAAATTATTCAGACACCAGATATATTTTTTGTAATATATTTTTTTTTTTTACTAGTGGGTGCAAGACACTATAGTTAATTTATGTAAGTGAGGATAGCAAAATAAAGTAAACTGTGACATATTATACCTAAAAATTCTTCATATAGTGGACTACCAGTAAAATTGCTAAAACTTTGGGACCAAAAAATATTATTGACACTTTGACTTGACCATGTTTTACTTAAGTTTTTTTTTTTTTCCTTCTTGCTAATGTGACACCATAGACTTTTTACTTTTTACAGACTTTTTACAGCACAGACTAAACAAAATTAAGCATTGCTTGGTAGTTGGTCAACAAAGTATTAGTATTATTAAAGTAAGAGTTTTTTTCTAAATTTTTGTTTGATTGTAATCCAAGTAATCTGACATTATCAAGATGAATTTGTTCTGACACAGTCGAACTCTGAGTACTTGTCATACTGTATTACTATTTTCAAAACTATACCAAATAAACTGATAATATGAGAAATGTTGAAGGTGTCTGAATACATTTTGGTTTGACTGTATGTTACAGATAAACTGTATGGGTTGACAGGTAACATAGTTGACAATGTCATCATTTTGACTGATTTCAATAGCAGGCCTTGTCCGGTCAACCAAATGTTATTTCTTGACCAGGTTAACCTCAGGTTTTAATATTTTATTTATTTTTTTATTTGAATTGAAATATTGCAACTCATAAAGTATCCAATATAGTTGATCACCAGGCAATTAATATACTCATTGACCAAAAATAAATAAATAAAATTAAGAGGACATTTACCGTATTGTGTTCAAATTGTCGGCCGCAGAAGAAAATTACATCATATGATGCTGGTCACATGGTTTTACAGTAATAGTAATATATAGGGCTGCCCCCTAATAGTCAACTAACCGTTACTTGACGAGAAGAGCCTTGATCAACTAAAATGTTATTAGTCTCTATATAATTCCATGGCACACATTCCATGATGGGCAGATCATTAACGGCTGGTCTATGTGGTAATATAGTACATCAGGCAGGACATCCAAACACTCACCAATCATTCATCAACCTCAAATATGGCTTTTCATCTGAAAGATGAAAATCTAATGTTAGCCTAGAAAAATGTGCGCTTACTTGCTCTTAAAATACGCAGTCATTTTTTGGTCATACAGATAAAAGTAATACATCTTTTGAAGACTTTATGTTCATTTGTGTGCACTCACAATAACAACGAAACCTTATGCTTCTGAATAATAAATAAAGCAAACAGGATGTGCTTTCTGCTGCTGTCTCGGTCTCTGTGAACTTGAGTACAAAACTTCGAAACTCTGTGTATTACATGGCATAGAAAATAAATCTATAAAGAGTGAAATGTCTACTTTTAAATGAATCAATTCAAAAAAGACAATAAACATCAGATTATGTAATCCGCATGAAACATGCATACAGGCGCATCACTACTGCGGAGATGACGAGTCAGTGTCGCTGACTTCATTTTTTTAAGCCGAAAACAAAGATAGCACTGGTTTATCAATAAATTATTACAACGTTAACATAAATGTTATATCCGCTGGTGCACCGTGGCAAACTTTTTTTGCGTGGGCTTGAGCGCTTATTAAACTATGTAGGCAATTAAAGGCTCATTATTATGATTTATATCGTTTATTAATAAATGTGCGACTTAGTCGCTAATGTTTAAAATGAACTACTACTAGTCGACAAGAAAAATCTTTAGTTAAGGGCAGCCCTAGTAATATATATGGTAATATTAATTAAAATAGTGAAATCACACAAAACATAAGTGGAAATATCTGACAAAAAAAATCATGAGATATACTGAAGGAATGTGTGTGCTGGACATTATTTGTGACCCTGGACACAAAACTTAAGTAGCACGGGTATATTTGTAGCAACAGCCAAAAATACATTGTATGGGTCAAAATTATAATTTTTTCTTTTATGCCAAAAATCATTAGGATATTAAGTAAAGATCATGTTCCATGAAGACATTTTGTAAATTTCCTACCGTAAATATATCAAAACTTAATTTTTGAGTTTTTAGTAAAGTGCATTGCTAAGAACTTCATTTGGGCAACTTTAAAGGCGATTTTCTCAATTTTTTGATATTTTGCACCTTCAGATTCCAGATTTTCAAACAGCTGTATCTCAGGCCACATATCGTCATAACCTAACAAACCATACATCAATGGAAAGCTTATTTATTTAGCTTTCAGATGATGTATAAATCTCAATTTAAAAAAAAAAACTTACCCTTAGGACTGGTTTTGTGGACCAGGGTCACATTTATTCACAGTTCTTTTTTGTAAACCTGTAAGTATTTTTGGAACGCAAAAGAAAATACATTGACAGATGTCTCTTAAGATATGACTCAGTTTTTATTTCTTTTTTTGTTGATGTTGTTTTTTTACTTGGGCCATACAATGAGTGTCCGTGGGATGAAAAGTTCTTTTGAACCCTCTGAATTCCATTGTTATAGACAAAAACATCATCCAAAATATCTTTGTTTGTGTTCCACAAAAGAAAAGAAAGTCATACAATTTAAAATGATACAAAGGTAGAAAAATCGAACTTGGTTGAACTGCTCAGGACTAGTTTATAGATTCAAGGTTACACTTTTTTTAATACTAAAAAGTAGCTTTGACATTTTGTAAACAGCCGCTATTTTGACCCCATCGACACCCTACGCTGTTAACACACACACCCGCTTCTGCCGAACACGTGCCTCACGTCAATCCTGAGCAAAAAAGGGGAAAAAACAAAGCATTTTCGCAGCATTTCAGGCAGAATTAAATGCACAGGAATTTCGAGAAGCTGGCAGAAATGAGAGGAAACGACGGTGTGAGTTTTTAAAAGCAGGTGCCGACAGATGAGAGGAAATCAGCGTCACTCGCTGCAGAAACACAAATGCACAACGTTCCTGCATCAATTTACAGCCAGCGACAGGCATCTCTCTCCTATCGTTCTTTCTACTCTCCTTTCTCCCCGTCTCTGCGCTAGCTCTTCCATCTATAGATGAATATGTTATTCTACCCTTTTGCTGCCAATTTATTTCACGGGGTGTATCTTTGCGAAATGGAATGGAAAAGTGTTTTATAGTCTTGTTTCTCATCCTGTGCATCCCCCCTGCAGATTAGGACAGCCCAAACAGGATATGAAATGCTGCTGGAGTCTTCAGCCAGAGGTCATTCCCTTGTGTGTTATAATATCTTCTGCCTGTGGGCCAATCACCTGGGTCTTAGGTGAGGAGTGCACATCAAGTAAAGGTGGAACATGGCAAGGGCAGCGAGCGGAGATCAGAAGGTGCTGATCCGCAATTTTCACAGCGCTGAACAGCAGGCCGCCCTCATTGTGTTTCAATCAAAGGTGATTCGGCAGGGCTTTTTCCTTCTCTGTAAAGCCATCTGTCAGAGATGTGGCCGCTGTATGGCTATTTTCGGTCCATCAGGTGTGCTATAAACCTGTTTGGAACATCATCACAGAGACACTTCAAGTCTAGGTGTCCATCAAACTAATCTGAAGTCGGTTACGGCCTCTGCTCTGTTGCACGGCTTTCGCTTCAGCATCTGGGCTTGTTTCTTCTCTTTCGTTTCCTCAGATTCAGCTCAGTTTTGTTTAATTCCGAAGAAGCGATGATTACAGCAGGCACTTGTGATCAGTGCTGGTGATAAACAGGGCAGCTACAAGTAATTATAATTATCATAATAATTACGCTCATGACATAATTGGGGTTTTCTTCAACTGCGAGCACTTTTGGCCCAGTGGATTTCAGAAAATAAACTTTTGAAAAAATAATTCCAAAAAACTCTTCACACTCACGACTAGTCTATATGCTGTTGTTTTGTTTGTTTGTTTGTTTGTTTATGAACCATTATTTTTATAATAATTTATACCTGTGAATTCTTTGGTATTTAAAAAGTTACACTGTATATATAAACGACAAAATTAGTTTGCTTGCTAAGCCAAATTTCATAGCTGGCATTTTACGTATCTTAAACACATTTCAATAACATTTAATAGGACATTTTTATTGTGACCTTCATTTCATAAAAAAGCGAGCAAAAGCTGTTACTTTTAATAAAACACACCCCTGGGATATAAAAGTGCCTGTGGTTAAAGAAACACCCAATTATTGTAGCAGAGTTGAATGTTTTGAGTGTAATAAAATAACTACTACTGGTAATTGCTGTAGCAGTACAAAGCACTTTTGATACGCAAACAATAATAACCCTTTCAGTTAATTAGTTTAGTTAATTAGCAAACATGTAAAACGAAAATAAATGAATAAAAATAATAAAATAAACAGATGTGGCTTCCATGATGAAGGAACAGAATCAACATGAAATTAAAACTAAGACTATGTTACTGTCTTTTTTGTGCACAGTTCATTGCACATCTTCTTCCAATCAATCAATCAATCAAACAAAATGAAGTCACCATGTCCTCTTATTTTTCAACCACTCCCCTACAAGTAACTCTCCAACCTGTTCTCATTCTAAAGACATCCGATTTTTTCATTTCAGTGTGAAATGTCTCATTAGCAAAATAAAAAGGGTTGCAAATGCTGTTTCATGTTAACGTTAAACATTTCATTTGGAGCAACAGTAAACATATGAATCTAAATAATGATAAGGAACTCTGCAATATATATTTTTACATGGTACAAATAAATTAAATAAAGAAAAAAAAAACATTGTGAATTTCTCTTTGTTATGAGTAAATCATTAATGAACTAAGAACAAGCTAACTATCAAGAACACTGGCCATTGATGGTTGTGTATTGGAGCTAAAGCTGTTGCATTGTATTTTTCTCTGGGCATCTGACTCGTACATGATGTGAAGTTTCATTTATACTGTGCGTTATTTCCCTTCTAAAAACAAGTTAAGGAAAAAATAATCAGAATGCAGACTAATCAAAAACAGACTTCCCAAGAAAGAAGAACAGAACAGACATGCCAGCACACACAGAATGTGAGTATAACCACACAAATCATCAGTCATCGCCAATGCCATCAAAAGTCAGAGCCAGCAATATTCCTATAGACTACAACAATAAGAGCATTTGTTATGTTTGCACCAGTTTGCTGATTGGTACATTGCTTGGTATAATCAGTTTTTTTTTTTTTTACTTGATGTACCTGAAAGCAGCAGATTATTCAAATTAAATCTTTGAGTGTTGAATTCCGAGCCGGGTGTAAAACTAGAAAACATCTATAGAGGAAGTATTTCAGTAATAGTAGTTGGAGTGCAGAGTGAATAAGCTTACAAAATACACAACAAATATTGGATTTCTGGAGCCCATATAATATTTGAACAAACATATTTGTTTGTAGAACAACTGGAGGTGGTCTGGCTTTAAACCCCTCCAGCCCTCAAAATTATGCATTGAAGGATTAGTACGCCCAAAAATTCTGGTATTATTTGCTTACCCTCATGTTGTCCCAAACCTTTGTGAGCGACTTTCTTCTCTGGAACACAAAAGGAGAAATTTTGAAGACTATTGAATTGTAAGAAATGCAATTACAATGGGGACTAAAATCATCGTGGCCATTTTTCTTCTGAAACTCAAGAGCATTTCCAGCACAATGTGATTTTCTCAGTACAAGGGCATAGTCTGTATATTCAGAGTATGCATGTGCATACAGGCCTTCGTGGATGGGAGGTATTTTTATACTCAACCCGTTCTTGCTCCCAAGGCTCAAAAACTGAAGCACATTTGGCATCATTATTAAGATGCTGAAGGTACCCTTAGGCATCGACCCCTGTCATCATCAAAACAGCAGTGCCATTGCTTTCAATGAGAAACCTTTGACGTCAATATGCAAATGCGGAGAGTATGGGTATTTTATCGTCATGAAATACATTATGGAATATGTTGGGGTCATTTCCAGTTTTAGAGTGTTAAACAGCAGGTCATATGGGTTTTCTAAAAAAACGAAAACACTCGTGTTTACATCATGTCGAGAAAACTCTGTGTTCTGCGCTGTGAAAGTTTTTTAAATATCATATCAATAGTTTTTTATTTAAAATATCAAGTTTTTTGTGCTAATATATGATGTATACCTAGTGCAGCTTTAGGTTTCCAGGTAAATCACGATATTACCGTCTTACTCAAATAGTTCTGATAATTAGCTGTTAACCCACTATTTCCAAAGAATGTGTTGATAGACAGTCATTGTTCTGCTTACTTCATTTATTAATAAAGAATGTATACATATATTGGTTTGCAAGCTGTAACGTTTCATCAGTTAGTCATGTTAGCGCTCGGCTAGCGTATCCACTATTATTGTTTTGTGAAGTGTTTACAGTTTAGCAACTAAACTTTAGCTGTGGGCACAATTCGCTTGCATTGTATACGGAAAGACCAATCACAATAGACTTGGCCAGCTGACCAATCAGAGTAGAGTAGGCTTATGGAAGGGAGGGGTTTACCAACCTTAAGCTCAGAATTGCTTTGAACAAATCACTGCAATCGAAATCACTGCAAAATGATTTTAATATTAAATGTATATTCTGAGAAAATTACAATGTTTTCTGACCTTAAAATAATTAAAATCCAACACAACATTAGGACATATATGACCTGCTCTTTAAATGCCTGGCTTTCTGCATTAGATACTTATACAAATCTTAATTTAACTCACAATGCTTTAACTGATTAAACTAAAAACAATTGTACTTTTCACATTTTTATTAAATACACTGAGAAATCACAGTACAGGTTGCAGAAAGTAAGCCAATCCTTAAAGTGAATGGTTATATAAATTCACTTGGCTGTGTGCATTTATTAAATGAAAGTATGGCAATTTTTATTGTATTCTGGCACCAGGACTGTAACTGAGAATCACTGGCTTGAGGTCATAACACAGGAAATCAATTTTGTTTTCTCTGCAACCATTTCTTAGTTGGTGTACTTTGCGTCATTCTCTTGTTGCATCACCCAAACTCTCTAAATCCTGAAAACATGATCTGCTGTCCTGACATTCACCTGTAAAACATCTTACACCATTGAATTTATTGTTCCTTCGATCACTGCAAAGAGTCCAGGCCCTGAGGCAGCAAAGTAGTGCTAAACCATAATGCTTCCTCCACCATGAGGTTTTGGTGTTAGTGTGCAGTTGTCTTTTTTCCTCTAAACCACATGCCATCACCGTTCGGCACATTTTGTATGTCTCTCTTATATGACACATTCAGTTTAGCTGATGGAGGTATTCTTAACAAACTTATGATCTGAATCAGATGCGTTAGATAAGAAAAACATGCATAATCTGCAGTGTCGTCAGTGCCCAGGACCGGAGTTGAGAACCACTACTCGGAATTGTCCACGGAACATTTTCCCATAATCTGTTGAACATCCAAGTGGTTTTGGCAAACATGGCTTAATATTTTTTGGCAGCAGTCGTTTCCTACTTGTTGCCCTGATTAGATTAATGTTAGATTAATCAAATGTACCGTACATTATCTCAAATTACTTATTGTGTTTAAAGTTATCCTGTGATGAAATTTTTTTATTTTTTTTTAAATTGGAACAAATGGCAGATTCTTGTCTAGCCAAGGTTCAATTTTATATCTAACCTTTTTCATGTCATAACAACAATATGAAGAAAAAATATATACACATATTTACAAACAAGAAGATCATTAAAATGAGTAATGCTGTGTTCTGTAAGTGTAAAACAACAGGGGAGATAGAAAAGAGAGGCTGTAAAAAAGAGATCAGATTTGTTGTTCCAGCACATCCCACAGTGGCCACTGCCATGAAGGAACACCTCTTCCATGAGGGGGTGTATGTGGTCTGCCACAAGCTTTAGGTAGGTGGTTCATGTCAAACCAACATCCACATGAATGCCAAGCTTTCCAAGCAGATTATCCAGAGCATAACACTGCCTCCGCCGGCCTGCCTTCTTCCAAAAGTCAATCCTGCTGCCATCTCTACCCCAGGTAAGTGATACACAAGCACTGGAACATCCATCAATGAAAAAGAAAATGTGGTTCATCAGACCTGGCAACCTTCTTCCCTTGCTCACATTGCCCATTGTAGGTGTTTACGGCAGCGGACGGGTAATCTCTGACCAGTCTGCAAATACATAGTCCCATACGCAGCAAATCATGATATACTTTGTGTTCTGACACATTTCCATCATTCTGCTGTTTGAATTACAGTAGCTTTGCTGTGTGATCAGACCAGACAGGTTCACCTTTGCTCCCCACATGCATCGACAAGCCTTGGGCTTCCTTAATTGTCCTTCCCTGCACCAACTGGTAGGCACCAGCCACGGCTTACTAGGAACACGTCACTTGCTGTTTAAGAGATGCTCTGACCCAGTCTGACTCAGATTTTTTCGCTTGCCCATTTATCATGCTTCCTACACACGAAATTCAAGAACTGACTGTTCACTTGCCGTCTAATATGTCCCACACCTTGACAGATGATACCGTAACGATATAATCAACCTTATTCACTTCCCGTCAGGGGTTTTCATGTTGCGGCTGATCAGTCTATGTAATTTTTGCTTGCCAAATACAACAAAAGATGATTAAACTTCACCAAATTCTGATCCAGTGTCATAATCATTTGGACTGGGTTTATGGTTTTCATACTGGCATCTAAAAGACCCCTTATGGTGAGTTCAAAAGCTTGGTGAGTAGGTGAGAATTATTCATGCTGCAGTGCTGACTGTCATACATAGCTGAGAGCATTTTCACACTCCAATGTTTGGTGCAAACCTGAGTTCATTTGACATCAGAGTGTGGCTGCTGTGAAAACTGAACTACGGTGCATGCCAAGAAACGAACAGGAGTGGCAGTGTGATATTGTTGTCGACTTCAGCATGGTTCACAATCGGTATAAAAGATCTAAATATAGCTACCCTAGTACAAATGTAATAGATTGAAAAATGCAAAAATGCATATTTACTGACATATCGCTCGAGACTTACTGATATAAGAATTGTAATTAAACTTTATTTGGAGTGCTATTTGTGCACAATGCACATTTCTTAATATTAAGCCTAAAATATGTTTTAATGTTTAAAACTGGTCATTTTAAAGTACTTAAATGCAAAATATTTAAAGTGTACCTAAAGTATATTTGCAATAGTTCTACTTCAGCACAGTACAATATACTTAAATATATCTTTAGTTGGGCTTCAGCACTACTTCCACACAATTAAAGTGCATTAAGTACAAAATTAGTTGTTTCAATTTAGCAGACTTTAAATATACCAGTTTAGTATACTAAAAGTACAATTGCAGGATATTTTTATGAAGTACATAATGTGTAAATGTATTTGTAGTATACTTAGCACGAAATAAATGTATTTTAAATCTATATTTTTTACTAGGGTATAAATGGAAAATATTTCTGTTACCATTATGGCCTTGACACAAATAAGAGAGAGAGACAAAGAACTCTAAATATATTACGTGCAAAGGTTTAGGCACTTTTCCAATACATCCCTTGTGGATTTTTTGGTCAGTAATGACCATTCCAGAGCCTAATAAACTTTCAGACTCTTTGTACCTCTTGGGAGTTGTACTTACACACAACAACCACGGGCTCCACTAAGTGACTGACTGAGGATTACAATCTCAAGATAACTCACACTCACAAGGGAGAAGAACGTAATACAGACATATCTAAATGCTTCCTGTTTGCAATTTTCCCAGTCCGAAATGTCAAAACATTTAAAAGGAACTGCTGAAGTCAAGTCAACATTTAGAAGACAGAGCGAAATCTAATAGAACTGTTTGTGGACTATTCTGAACAGGAGAGGAAGTTTTAACTGGTGCCCTCTCGGCCAGTCGTGCTCACATCTGAATGACAGAGACATCAGAACATTTCCAGCTATCGTCATCGCAAAGCTCAATGTCTGAACTTCACAACACTTGGATAAGCCAGAGGCATATTAAAACCATGCGTCTACAGTAAATGCAGAAGTCTTTGG
>JAHKKF010513875.1:0-11934 GCA_019740295.1 Labeo calbasu | reverse complement strand
CCAAGATGTTCATGTCTTTCTTTCTTCAGTCGTAAAGAAATTATGTTTTTTGAGGAAAACATTTCAGGATTTTTCTCCATATAATGGACTTCTATGGTTCCCTGAGTATTTTCATAAAAATAATGCAATTTATATACTTTTTTATATACTTCAAACGCTCGTCTTGTCTTTCTCTGCCTGAACTGTTTTTTTCCAATTCATGACAGTTAGGGAATGTCAAAAAAATCTCATCTTATGTTCTCCCTCACCTTCAAAATCGTCCTATATCGCTGTTTTACCTTTTTTGTTAACGGTGTTTGATCTTCTTTGCATGTTCACTTTGCAAAGACTAAGTTTTTCGACATTTTCAACAACTGTCTTGAGGCAGAATACACAGAGTTTAGGCAGAGCAAGACAAGATGAGCGTTTGAGATTAAAAAGTATTTAAACTGTATTTTTTTTTCATGAAAATAGCCAGTTGCTTCACTAGATAAGACCCTTCTTCCTCAGCTGGGATCGTTTACAACCACATTTGGGATCGTTTGAAGCCGCATTTAAACGCCATTTGGGAAGTTCAACCATATCAGTCCATTATATGGAGAATATCCTGAAATGTTTTCCTCAAAAAACATAATTACTTTAGGACTGAAGAAAAAAAGACATGAACATCTTGGATGACAAGGCGGTGAATACATTATCTGTAAATTTTTGTTCTGTAAGTGGGATTCTCCTTTAAATGTTTAAAAGCGGTTGGATTGCTGACTATTTTTGTGGAAACCACAATACTTTTTTTTCCACAGGATTTACTGATGAAATGTGATTTAGGATTTATTGATTTATAATAAATCATCTAAGAACTCTCTGTTGGTTTTGGACAGCTGGAATTGCGCAACGAGGGCAAATTTGTGGTGCTAGAGGTAAACAACAAAGTAGAGCTTGTAGTGGGTCTTCACTCTACACTGGCAGAAGATGAGCTAAGAGGAAAAATACGTCTTGGTCTTGGTGGCATGTTGGTGGACAAACAAAAGCTCTTCCATCCAGTAAGTTTACTTATATTTCCCTTTAATATTTGAATTGAGAAGTGAAAAATAACTATCACTGATAGCATTCACTGACCACATAAAATGTCCTGTCCTTTATGTTATTTCGCAGTTTGAACCAGAAATGGATGCTTGTATAAGAGGTGGGCATTGGCTAAATCTCAGCACCACCTGGGATACAGACTCAACATGGGAACCCAGGCCCTGCTTCTCCGAGATCAAGAAAGGGAGCTATTTTCCAGGAACCGGAGTGGCTACGTTTAATACATCTGGTGAGTGAAAAAACTTGCATTGCTTAAACTTGCATTGTAGATTAGATGACATTATCCTTCCACGCACATATCACGGCAGATCTTCCTGGACTTGAGACAGAAGAGGCTGGTATCACTGTCGAGATCTTCGGATCCTGGACTGGGACAACGTTGAGTCTGCAAAGCACAGAATTTGAGTATGTTTTGGGAGAGGTAGATGGGAATAAAGAAGTCAAGGTATGTACAAAGTACAAAAAATCATTTGTATCATTAATTAAATGCTATTTTATGCATTAAAAAATGTAAACTAATGGGACCTTATTGTAAAGTGTTACCCATTAATGTGTTTGCACTGTAACAGGAGGTGCAGTTGGGCCTGAAAGAGGGATCGGAAAGTGTTGTCCCTCCCCGTGAACCTGCAACACTTACTTTCACCATACTGAAACATTCACTTGTGGCAAACAGCAAATCAGTGCCTGAAACGGAAAGTCTGGACTTTTTCTCCATGTGGAAAAAGGGGATGCTACTGACTTTTGGGGGAGTGCCAGGTAAATTTGCGAGGTGGAAGTAAGCAAGAATTTCCGTGCTTAAGCAGTCCTCCATTCAACAATATCCTCTGCGTTTTGTGTTAAAGTCTGTATGTTTTACTTGCGTCTATCAAGCAGACAACTTTTTCTGTAGTGAACAAATCCTTTTGGTTCACATTAAAGCAGGGGATTTGTTTTAGTTAATTCACTGAACCCTTTTTTTTTCAGGTGACATCAAGGAGGCAAATAGTACACAGTACCTGCGTGGGTGTCTGGAGAAAATCCTTGTCCAAGGCCAGGTCATTGATCTGGATCGGGCATTGTACAAAAACACAGCGGTGTCATCTCACAGCTGTCCTACAGAAGCAATGAATGAACTCCCTTAATAGTGATACAAGGCATTCTTCCTGGCAGACTAAACTCTAAGATTCCCTTCATGTTCCACACATCTTATATCTGTCATAGGCCTATTTAAAAAGCTTAATGTTCAGTTGACCCAAAACCTTCAAAAATGTGCTGATGGGCTGTTATGTTATGCTGAGCAGTAAAATACATTTGAAATTGAATAGCACATCTTTCTGGTACATTAATGATTGTAAAAGTTAAATTCCTTTGAAATATGATTACAAACGCATCTAAAAAGGAATGTATTTCACTGAACATCTTTTAATCAACAACAACAAAAACAAGATCAATAAAAGATTTATTGTTTCATTGCTGTTTCATTATTGTATCATTCCAAGCAAATACAGAAAAATGTGCAGGTTATGTATATAAATTAATTAATTAATTATGGGTTAGTCTGAAAATGTCTCTGATATTCAAACCTAACTGTTTTCAACCACAACTTTATTTTGACTTACAGTCAATCAATTAATCAATCCATTCCTGTTCAAAAGTTTGCGATTTTTTATGTTTTTTAAATAAGCTTTTTTTATGCTCATCAAGGCTGTATTGACTCATCAAAGATACAGTAAAGAAAACTGTAATATTGTGAAATATTATTGCAATTTAAAGTAATGGTTTTCAATTTTTGTATACTTTAAAATTTAATTTATTCCTGTGATGCAAAGTTGAATTTTTATCAGCGTCATTACTTCAGTCTTCAGTGTCACATGATCTTTTAGAAATCATTTTAATATGTGGATTTATTAAAAATGTGCTGCTTAATATTAAAAAAAAAGAAAAGAAAAAGAAGGGAAAAAGGTACAGCGTTTATTTAAATGTTTATTTAAAATTATTTTGTAACAATATACACTATGATTCAAAAATTTGAGTTTTTTTTCCTTTTTGAAAGAAAATTCAATAATTAATATTCATTATGATTATTATTTTATTTAGCAAATGTGTTAAACTGATAAAAAAATGATAGCAAATACTTATTGTTAGAAAAGATTTCTATTTTAAATAATTACTGTTCTTTTAAACTTTTTATTCTTCAAAGAATCCTGCAAAAAGTATCACAGGTTCCTAAAAACTATTAAGCAACACAACGCGACACTGGACTAATGGTTGATGAAAATTCAGCTTGCATCAGAGGAATAAATTATATTTTAAAGCATTAAAATACAAAACAGTTATTTTAAATTGTAATAACATTTCACAATATTAATGTTTTTGCTGTATTTTTCATCACATAAATGCAGCCTTAATGAACATAAGAGACTTTTTATGCTCTGACATGCCATTGTAGGTGAAATGAAATGGTTTGTTTTTTTATGTCTCTGTTCATAGTTATCATAGTTAAATATGCAATACTTTACCCCTGAAACACAGGAGTTGGATTTATTTATTTATTAAAGACATTTTTAATATGGAATACATAAATAAATAAATAAATAGCTAAACAAAGTCAAAAAGTGTAAGAAACACCTATTTGGCTATATGAACTTCATATATCAGTTGTTATGCAGGTTTTATCTGTAATCCACTGCCATCTAGAGGATTTTTTCAACAAACGAGTATAAATAAATAAATATAATTCACCCAAATTTAAATAATAAATTAATCAGTTTTCTGTTTAAATTACTTTCCTTAGAAAACACTCGGTTTTAACCCAAGTACAGTTCTTGATATAGTTGTTAAAGTCATCATATAAGAGTTCTTCATGTGTGAGTGTTGTTTAATTCATCACTAACTTCATTTGTGATGTTGTAAACTGTGGCGTTTGGGTATTTTTTTGTCTGTATGCACATATTACCTACCTTCAGCACATTTAACCAGTTTTATCGTCTAATGCACGTTTTCTGTATTCTATTTACACACTCAATGCACTAAAATTTATTTACGCCGACAAATAAACCCAGAGCCAATGGCGAATTACCCACAAATGACCCTTCACTGTCGCAAAACGACGCTCGGTGTCGTGCACCGCGCCGCCCGTGCGAAGATGGCGGCTGAGCTGCATCCGCGCAGCGGAAAACTGATCGGTTTGTCGAACTCCAACCGAACCGCTCAACGGAATCAGCCGGTACAGGAATTCAATCACGGCCTGGTCCTCAGCCGGGAGCCGCTGAGGGACCGCGATGTCTTCACTGTCCGCATCGACAAGAAGGTAAACAAGCATGTCCCACCAGAGAGAGAGAGAGAGGGATAGAGGGAGAGAGGGAGAGAGATCGAGAAAAGGGTGGGAGTATGTGTCAGATCGTCTGCAGTGGTTCATTACTGTCACAGCTTATTCATAGATCATGCGTGGTGTTTAGATATGTGGATGTCTCACGACGTGCGAGTGCTGCTGGTTTTGCAGTGATCTGTCATGAATTGTCAGTGCTGTTGGTGTTTGGATGCTGGTCTGCTTGGCTATTCCTGGACTGTCACGGGGGTTAACGAGATGAATCTCACCTGATTAAAACAGCATCCATATACACAACATTTTTTGGAAATATTACTATATATGTTTCACTGGAAGCCCGTGTAAACGTGCACACACAATGTGTGCTTTGCCCTTAGCTACTGGTTCAGATTCATTTCAGTGAATCGATTCTTTTGAATTCGCTAATTAGTTCACTGACCCTTTCTTACAGGTTACATCAAGTGACTGTCTTTTTTACGTGTCGTGAGTCAGTCATTGAATAATTCAGTCAGGTGATTTGTTCAAAAACAAGATGACCAAAACAAGCAGAGCATGGTCCGAGAGAACAACTGGGAAGATTGTTCCCTGTAATGAGAAGTGGGCCTGTTCATTTGGGAATGTGGGAGAAGGGGACCGCACAAAAATTTTGTCCCAAGCTCCATGAATAGTAGTAGTGGTCCTGAAGTCATTAGTTATTACATTTTATGTGTTTACAAATCTGTGAATAGAAAGACTGCATAAGCAGCAAACATATTGGTATGTACATACACATATCGATAGATACCTAATAGTTGTTATTTACATATTAATAATGGATTTTTCCATATCTCAGTTTTCTTAAAGAGATATTAAAGACAAAAATTAAAATTCTGTTATGAACACACATCAAGGACGGACAGGAAAAAAATGAAAATTGTTGAATGAAGTCGTTATTTTAGTTTTGTTTGCACACAAAAAGTATTCTCGTAGCTTCATAAAATGAATGTTCAACCACTGATGTTCTAGGCCTTGAACGTGGAAGTTGTGTTGCTGTCTACGCAAGGTCAGAAAGCTCTCGGATTTCATCAAAAATATCTTAATTTGTGTTCTGAAAATGAACAAAGGTCATTCAGGGTTAGAAAGACACGAGGGTGTGTAATTAATGACAGAATTTTCATTTTAAGATGAACTATCCTTTTAACAGCATATGTTTTTAAAGACACTAGCTTTAAAATTAACATTTGAGGTGTTTGTAATGTTGTAGAATGAAAAGTTGTCTGTATGCAGATGCTCATTGTCTTACCATACTGCTTGTTAGCCTCACATCAACCTTGCAACTATTAAACAGTTTAAATTCAACTATAATATTATCTTACAGGTCTCAGAATGATGAAAAGTTTATTCTTCGATGTTCTCGGCTCTCTAATTCTAGTCAGTCAGGTTCTTTTCACACATTTGAAGGCTGATAGAAAGCCATCTGATTCATGTAAACATGTTTAACATTTCTTACCAATGAAATCCTACTTTTTATCTCCGATAATGCATTTTAGTAGATGGTTGAGCAGCATTTAGTTCATGCTGGTAGTCTGTAGTGTTGTCTATGGATTTTTAATTAAGAGTGACCTTGCTGTCTGCTCACGTACCATATGGCTTTACAGCAGGACATCTCACTGTCACTGCCACTTCCATTGTTTTTTTTTGCAATGTAAGCTATGATTTTAATAGTGAATATAATAAAGCCTTAGGTGATGAATATTCAAAGGCATAAAAATGCAATCAATTATCACTTCATCTAAGGTAAGATATTCACTGGGAATGGCTTTGAACACCAGACTAGGATGATATTGTTATATATTAAAGGGATAGTTCACCCAAAAATGAAAATTCTCTCATTAATTACTCACCCTTATGTTGTTCCAACCCCGTAAGACCTTTGTTCATCTTCAGAACACAAATTAAGATATATTTGATGAAATCCGAGAGCTTTCTGCCCCTGCGTAGACTGCAACGCAACTGACATGTTTAAGGCCCAGAAAGGACACTGTTAAAATAGTCCATGTGACATCTGTTGATCAACCTCAAGTTTATGAAGCTACAAGAAAAAACAATGTTCTGTATAGTATAAATTTAATATGGACGCACTACATTCACCATGTTGACCTTGTCATGTGACAGTTGCTTTACTTCACTGCTGTTCACAAATCCTCTCGTCGCACCGTAGGATAGTAAAATGCTAAATACATTAAATAAACCTATTGCTTTATACTGTAAACTTGGACATACTACTCTTTCCACTTACTGTTTTTCACCTACTATGTAGTTTGGAAGTATCCAGATTTCCAATAGAGCAATTTGGAAGAAATTTTATACATGCATATTTAATCTTAAGGATATTTTATCACATACAGTGGAAGAGGAAGGAAAGCTTGCATTAGTTTGAGCAGTGAGAATGTGTGAGTCTGTTATCTGGGTCTGTCTTAAAATGTTTATTGTGTTTGAACTGGTTTTGAGGATGGCACACTTGGCATTGCTTGAGGGTCTTACTGCGCATGCTGTCAGGCACGAGCGTTTTTTAGAGAGCGTCATATGTTTGCTGAGAGTGAATAATAGATTTTGCTGTAAAGAAAACCCTTATATGTAGAAAACTCCAAATTCGATGAAATTAAAACAAGGTGAGGAACAAATTCACATGACTATGGACGTTGTCAATTGGATGCTATACTTTTTTGTGAGGAGTTGCAAAATAATCTGTGCAATTACTAATAATCTTATGATCATTCAAATCATGGTACTGCCACAGTCCTTTCTTGTTGTCATCAGGAACACTTTGCATTTGTAATTGTGTTTATATGGTGATTCTGTATATTTTTGAACTGACTATTGCATCTAGTCGGCTCCTACACAAAATATTGTTTGGAAAATGGTTTTAGCAGAGGATATGTTTTAGTCAGATTTGGTTATATAAAAAGTAGCCTAAACAATCTGATGATAGTCTGCGACTTTGCTTTGAGATGGAAATTGAAACTTGAGAAAGGAAGCACACAGCAAAATGATATTATTCCTATTGTATCCCTAATATTATTGCACTTTTCTGTATTTTTTTTTTTTTCCACTCCTACTGTTTCCTCACTTCTAGACAGAGGGGAAAAGACAATGAACAGATTACTGGTCACTTATGTAACCAGATTAGAGAAATAACTTTATCACATTCAGTGCCGCCTGTCCCTCTTCTCAGCCTGCCTTAACCCAGATACGCACGGCCCTGCTTCACTGACAGCCTACATACCATCCATCCACATATAGACATTTGAAGAATGCAGTGATGATGCAAAAGCTATAGACAGCATTTCAGTGAAGTGTGAGATAGAGATCAGTTTAACTGAATGTTTGAATGGGTTTAGCTCAGTAGCACCTGTGGCTTTGTGGTAATTACCAATGAAAATAATTTCACTTTGGCCCTCAAGGAATGGCCATATGACCGGCTTGTGCAGTAATACCTTTGCAACGGAAGTCTGTTGGCCAAAGCTATGCACATGAGTAAATATTCAAATATTGTTTTGAAAGCATTGCAAGTAGCTACAAGATTTTCCTGTGCATACTAGAAATGGAAGTACCCATCTACAAATGACTGTTTACATTGGAGCTATCTTCACATGTAAGAAGTTCACAGGTGGATGAACAAAGGTACTCTCGTGAACGCGCATCTAAGACTGATATGGAAGAGAAGAAATTGTTGAATGAAGTTGATATTTCGTTTTCTTTCTTCATAAAATTTTAACGACGTCCTTACTGCCTTTCTGGGCCTTGAACGAGGTAGTTGCATTGCTGACTTTGCAGAGTCAGAAAGCTCTTGGATTATATCAAAAATATCTTAATTTGTGTTCTGAAGGTGAACGAATGTCTTACGGGTTTGGAACGAGTAATTAAAGACAGAATTTTCATTTTTGGGTGAACTATTTTTTTCAGTGTCACATAATCATTCAGAAATCATTCCAATAATCTTTTTTAACATTATGTCTTTACTGTCACTTTGTTATTAAACTAAGACATAATATGACTTGACTTGAACTTTTGGTACTCACACCGTGGCTCACCATTCACAACGGTTCTGAGACTTCTGAGATCATTTGTGACCCTCGACTACAAAACCAGTCATAAGGGTCAATTTTCTGAAATTGAGACTTTTATATCATTCAAAGCTGAATGAATAAGCTTTCCATTGATGTATGGTTTGTTAGGATAGGACAATATTTAGCTGAGATGCAACTATTTGAATATTTGGAATCTGAGGGTGCAAAAAAATCAAAATATTGAGAAATCCACCTTTAAAGTTGTCCAAATTAAGTTCTTAGCAATGCATATTACTAATCAAAAATTAAGTTTGGATATGGAACATGATCTTTACTTAAAGGAAAAGTTCACTTCCAGAACAAAAAATTTAAAGATAATTTACTCACCCCTTTATTCATCCAAGATGTTAATGTCTTTCTTTCTTCAGTCGTTAAGAAATTATGTTTCTTGAGGAAAACATTTCAGGAATTATCTCTATATAGTGCAGGGGTGCCCAGTAATTAGCTGGTTCAAATGCTGGTCTTGTCTCGTCTCTGCGATGCACATGCGTAGTGTTTGTTTTACCTTTTTTGTTAAGGGTGTTTGATCTTCTTTGCACTTTCACTTTGTAAACACTGAGTCGGTACTTGTGCAGTGATGTAGGATGATTTTGAAGTTGAAGAAAAAAACAAGATGGGAGTTTTTCCTCATACCCTAACTGTATTGAACTGGAAAAAACAGAGTTCATGTAGAGCTAGACAAGATGAGCGTTTGATAGGGATGTGACAAGACACTTATTCCACGAGACGAGACAAGATTTTTAAACTTTTTTTTTTTTAAGAAATCCTCAATGATGAAATATATAGGGAAAATTGTCTTTTATTCAACTGAAAAAGACAAATGCAAAAAAAAGTAGGTGCATTTTGAATTCAACTAGTACTTTGAGATTAAACTTCCATTTTAATGAATTATATGCAGTA
The DNA here is from genome assembly GCA_019740295.1 of Labeo calbasu. Classification (NCBI taxonomy): domain Eukaryota; kingdom Metazoa; phylum Chordata; class Actinopteri; order Cypriniformes; family Cyprinidae; genus Labeo; species Labeo calbasu. Next base: position 2,556 of record JAHKKF010513875.1, on the reverse strand, counting down.
ATAAACAACATTTAAACAAGAGCTTCACGATAACTGGATAAATTGAGAATCCCAGTTATTTTTAATAAATTGGAGATCATGATTCTCTCACAATTCTGGAGAAAAAAAGATTAGAAAACATATTAATTTAAACAAAATCAATGAAGGAGGCAGTGTCTCAATTCATTAAGACTTGTTTGACTATTGGAATCTCCTGAATGAATGATTCAGTGACTTCACATCGAAAGCCTCACGTGAGCAGCACGTTTTGTCAAAGCCCATATCAGTGAATGACAACGTTCACATCGGAAGCGTAATGATGGCCGCCCCTCTGATTCATTAACATGGGCAGCGACAAAACATGCTTCTCACGCTCCACTGAAACAATCGTAATAGACATGGCTAAATCGTTGTCATTCAGGAAAAAGATCGTGTGGGTGTTTGAATCGAGATCTTGATCTTTTAAGGATTAATCGTGCACCTCTAATGTAAACACTGCTAAATGTTTTGCACGATATCCTCATGAGATCAACGTTGGATCTCGCGAGTTCTCGTGCCACGAAATCTCGTCACATCCCTAGCATTTGAGGTTAAATGCACCATTGAAGTCCATTATATGGAGACACATTCCTGAAATGTTTTCCTCAAGAAACATAATTTCTAATTGACTGAAGAAAGAAAGACATGGACATCTTGGATGACAAGGGGGTAAATTATCTGTAAATTTTTGTTCTGGAAGTGAACTTCTCCTTTAATATCCTAATGATTTTTGGCATAAAAGAAAAATCGATAATTTTGACCCATGCAATGTATTGATGGCTATTGCTACAAATATACCCATGCTCCTTAAGACTGGTTTTGTGGTCCAGGGATATATTTATAAAGGGTCATACAGGGATTTACCAACATTTCTATTCCCTTTGGTCTAGGTTAACTCGTGGAGCGGTTCTATAGAGATCGGAGTGACTGCGCTGGACCCAGCCGGTCTGGAATTTCCCAGCAGTGCCACAGGGCTGAAAGGGGGCTCGTGGATCGTGTCTGGCTGCTCTGTGCTAAAGGACGGCCGCTCAGTCCTGGAAGAGTACGGTCGTGACCTGGACCAGCTAGGGGAAGGGGACCGTGTGGGGATCCAGCGAAATGGGAAAGGAGAGCTGCATCTGTGGGTGAACGGACAGGACTGTGGCACGGCGGCAAGTGGACTTCCTTCTCGTTTGTGGGCCGTGGTGGACCTCTATGGAAAGTGTACCCAAGTGACTGTGGTAAGCTGCGAACCCCCAGCTGAAATGGATGGGGACGAGGATGAAGAAGTGGAGGATGAGATGGTATCAACGCAGGCGGTTTCCATAATGACAGATCCTTGCCGTAGCCATGATGATAGGGCTGGAGCTATCGTGCTGTCTGCAGCTGGCGCTACAACAGCCATGATGAATGGATCAGCAGAGGAAGGTAAAACTAGACCACATAGTATAGAGGGACGGAAAAGATTTCAAGTAGTTGGGTCATTGTAATCAATTGTAATCAATGAAATGTTCACTATTTTCTTTTCTCAACAGTGCCTGAGGTGTCAAGGTCGCACAGTCGGCCTGACAAATTTCCAAACAACTTTGAGCCTGATAGTGGTATGTCACTTTTAAATCCACCCTTAGTTATTTATCATTGTAAATCTGTGATGTCATTGTGGTTTATTTTATCATTTGCTTTTTTTCCCCCTTTTTCCTCACAGTTTTGACTGAGCACCAGTTATTTGATGTGTTCAACAATGCCATTGTCTCTCTGTATCGTTCGGAGGATGAGGGTGGAGAGGACTTGGGGGTGGGAGTGGGAGGCTCTGACTCCTCGAGGGGCGGCACTGGAAGTAGCGGCGGAGGCAGAGGGACAGGAAGCGACAGTGGCATTGGTGGCGGAGGGGCTGGCGGAGGCAGTAGCAGCAATAGTAGCCCAGCGGGGAGCTCTGGCGGGGTGGCGGGACTGGGGGTGGCCGCTGGCGGCATGACAACCAATGACGCACTGCTGTTCCATGAGAAGTGTGGCACGCTGATCAAACTAAGCAACAACAATAAGACCGCAGAAAGGAGGAGACCGCTGGATGAGTTCAATAATGGAGTCGTGATGACCAATCGACCACTCAGACACAACGAAATGTTTGAGGTATACAGTTTTATATATTTTTTTTTAAAACTGGCCCCACTTTATATTAAGTAGCCTTAGTACTTACATCAAAATATAAGTACATATTGATACATACATATATTTTTGAAGAAGTCTCTTCTGCTTACGAAGCCTGTATTTATTTGATCCAAAGTACAGCAAAAAACAGTAAAATTTTAAAATATTTGTGCTATTTAAAATAATTGTTTTCTGTTTGAATATTTATTCTTGTGATGCAAGGATGAATTTTCAGCATCATTACTCTAACAGAAAGATCTCTAATAGAAATTATAGAAATTAATACTTTTATTTAGCAAGGATGCTTTAAATTGATCAAAAGTGATGATAAAGACATTTATAATGTTATAAAAGATTTCTATTTCAGATAAATGCTGTTCTTCTGAACTTTCTATTCATCAAAGAAACCTG
>JAHKKF010513874.1:16145-35344 GCA_019740295.1 Labeo calbasu | reverse complement strand
TCACATTTGGCGTTTAGACGCTAATTATCCACAGCGATCTCAAAAACCTTAATATAAACTATAAACGATTCGGAAATAACAATAAAATATGCTCACCACGCTGGGATCAGGAAAGAACAAAGAATGTAAAGCAGTTTTGATGGTTTTTTGACCGTTTAAGTCTTAACAGCTACATGAATCTTGTGCTGTGCATAGTTTCTCTTCTTTTTTGAATGATTCAGAATCATATAAGCTCTAAGCATCGCATTCTTAAAGGGGCAGAACCCAACAAGCATTATTAAAATAGTCTATGTGACATCAGTGGTCCAACTGTAATTTTATGAAGCTACTAAAATGCTGTTTGTGCACAAAAAAAAAAAAAAACAAAAATAATGACTTAATGCAACAATTTCTCTGCTGTGCCAGTCAAAAATATCTTAATTTGTGTTCTGAAGATGAACAAAGGTCTTACATGTTGGGAACTACATGAGGGTGTGAGTAATTAATGACAGAATTTTCGTTTTTGGGTGAACTATCCCCTTAATAAGGACTTATTTTGGTGCAGTTTCTTGCAAAATACTATGTTATGACCTCAAAAGACTTTTACCATAGTGCATGTTTTGTAAACTAACAAACATTTTGATGTTTGCATCACATAACCAGCTCCATCTGTATGGCTTTTTTTGACATAGTAAACTTGCTTGGTAGCGCACCTGGTGCAGGACTTGTGTACAAGTCATGCCACTCAATAAACCTTAAGAAATAGGTTCAAATGGCATTGTTACTTAAGAAAATGTGGTTTATACAGTATAAAAAACCAACTTAGGGATAGTTCACCCCAAAATGAAAATTCTGTGATTAATTACTCACCCTCATGTCAAACCCGTAAGACCTGTGTTCCTCTTCAGAACACAAATTAAGATATGTTTAAAGAAATCCAAGAGCTTTCTGACCCTGCATAAACAGCAACACAACTGACACAGTCAAGGCCGAGAAAGGTAGTAAGGACATTGCTAAAATAGTCCATGTGACATCAGTGGTTCAACCTTAATTTTATGAGGCTTTGAGAATACTTTTTGTGTGCACAGAAAACAAAAATAAAGACTTTATTCAACAACTTCTTCTCTTCCATGAAGAAGGTCGACCAATATGGGTTTTTGTCTGGCCAATGCCAGTGCTGATACTTAGAAATCAGGGTAGCCGATGGCCGATATATGATGCCGATTTTTTGGCCGATATATTTGGCCGAATCTGAAATCTACTTATCATTTTAAGTAAAGCAAAGTGCTCACGTAATCAACAAAGTCACTTAGCAGCATTTATCAAGTTTCAGAAAACAAGAAAGTATAAATTTACATAAACTATAGTAATGCTAGATACAGTAACACAGTAGTTTAGTAGACAATAGTAGACACAGTAATATTTTTATTTAGTATTTTTATATTAGTTTATTTATTTATTATATTTGTTTTTTTTCTACAGTTGTGCAGTAAAAATCCCTTTAAAGATTAATTTATGAAGATGACATGCAAAAATCCTGATGGAAAACAAAGATTCATGAGTTGAAAATGACATGAAATTATGATTATATCCAGTAGATGGCAGCAGAGGAACACTCATTAGCTTAGTTACCATTTCCTCCTGCTAGTTTTCACATCTTGCTTTTGGATATATTATAAAATTACCGTTATAGCAAATTTTTGTACTTTAGACTGTACTGAAATATAAAGTTTAGCATGTACATTTAAATGATAATGCATTATTTGAAATATTTTGAGATTTAATTTAAAAACTAAATTTTTAAACACTGCCTTAGGTTTTACCTTATATAGCATATTATAGTAAAATATGCTATATAATCAGCCAACACAGATGTGTTGTACAGTTGTACAGTTTGTTCCGTCCATTGCTAGTTATCACAGTCAATCATAGCAATGACTCGTGTTTTTAGTGGAACAATTTAGCAGATTCACTTGCATTTGTCATTCCTGAAACAGTATACGCTGATGTTTGGTCCTCTAAGGCAAACAAAGCTTTACTACAAATTGTGAATGGATTATGCAGAGAAACTAAGCAAAGGGCGCCCCCTGTATAGCGCAAACTAGCCGAGCTTACTCACAGTCACTAACTACACAATCAAAATCTCTTATTTACACTGTGTGTATTCTTTTTTCTTCTTATAATGGGAAGATATGCGAGTGTGTTTCACTGTTTCATGCGTTTCATCTCTGCACACAGTCTGCTGCTCATAACTGCTTTGAAGTGCACTGGCCGCCAGCAATGATGTCGTGGAGGCTATGTTGGACCCAAAGACACATTTATTGAGGAAAGTCATCTGAACTGCATGTAAGAGGCAGCATTACGTGTTCCACAACAATATTTAGCTGCTTGCAGATGCGCCTGCCTATTAATCGACCTAATTTGCAGCACAATTCATCTGTCTACTTCCATGTCAGTCTTTGACACACGTTCACGACAGTACCATAACACATGCGTGTACAGACCTCTGCTTGTAAACAAGGTGCAGCGCATCCAGATTTTACGTCAGAACCCATGCATAATGGTACTCTTGTAAATGCACATCGAAGACTGACACGGATGAGAAGAAATTGTTTAATAAAGTTATTTTTGTTTTCTTCACACACAAAAAGTATTCCCGTAGCTTCAAAAAAGTTAAGGTTGAACCGCTGATGTCACATGGACTATTTTATAGATGTTCATACTACCTTTCTGGGCTCTCGGATTTCATCAAAAATATCTTAATTTGACTTCCGAAGATGAATGAAGGTCTTACAGGTTTGGAACGATAAAACTGAACATGCTTTTAGCACCACTTACTAGACATTTTATATCGAAAGTGTCGCAAAACTTGCAATAAACAGCAAAATATAATTTTGCAGAAATGTCCATTTTTCCAATCGGCCTCGGTTGAGATTTTGAGAAGAGATGCAAAGAGAAGAAATGTAAACGTGAGAGAAGATTAAGCATGAAAATATGGGAAGAATGAATGAGCTGAGTGACAGCGGTTTGGCTTTTTAAATCATAAATCTGCTCTAAAGGGTCTTAAATAGTGTTTGTACCAGCGCCAGGCCTAAATACATGAGGGCATGTAGAGGGCATCCCGCTCTCTTGCCAACATCCTTAGCAACACAAATGAGCTTTCATATAAACACCTCATCTGCAGATTCTGCTGGGACTATTGGCATGGAAATAACACCATCACTTGGGATCGTAGCTAGGCTACAAATTCTCCAAAGGAGAACTAAGCAGATGCACCTCAAGAGGCTAATCTTTAAAGGATAAAGATCTTCAAGTACTGCTTAAAAATGTGCTTGACAGTACGGGATTGAAAATATCTCTAAATATCTCTAAACAGTTAAAGCACTCACAAGAAACATGCCTTGGAAAGCAACTGAAATGTACTGAAACTATACTAATCAATACTCACAGCAAACAGATGGCCGATGCACACAGACAAACCAATAGCCAGTGCTGCCGAACCTTTGAGATCATTGCGTTTGGGGTCACAGGTGGCAAAGACGGTGAAGACAAGCTCAAAAGTGATGATGAGCTCTATCACAATTGCATGACCAGTGGAGATTTCATCATTGACCTGCAGGAGGCGATAGTGAGTTATTTGAGTGAACTTCAACCGCTTGCTTGACACCAGTGTTTTTCAATTATTCTCCTGGAGGCCCCTACCAATTACAAATTTTAGGGGTCTCACTAATGTGACATGCTTAATTTGGGATATTGAATGTTTTACTAATAGGTTTAATCATGTGTAAAACTTCTAATCAAATGCCTTAAAGGGATAGTTCACCCAAAAATGAAAGTTCTGTCATCATTTACTCACCCTCGTGTCATTCTGTATGACTTTTTCCTTCAGTGGAACACAAATGAAGACATTTTGAAGTTTGTCTCAAGTGTTTTTGCTCAATGAAAGTCAGTAGGGTCCAAAACAAAACTGGACCCTACTGACTTCTGTGTCCACAGAAGAAAGAAACAGGTTTATGACAAAAGTCATAAGTAAATATTGACAGATTTGTTATTTTTGGGTGAACTGTCCATTTAATTAAACATACTCACAGAAGTCACTCCCATTCCTCCTCTCACTGAAGCTGGTGTCACTCCGTACAAGATGGCCGCCCCCACCACTGCCCCCAGACATTGTGCCAGCAAATAAAACACACCCTTTGCCAGACTCAGCTTTCGTGTAGCAACCATTGCCGCAGTGACAGCCGGGTTGATGTGGGCACCGCTGATGTGCCCGAAACACTGAACGAGGGTTGCGATGGATAAACCAAAGCAGAGAGAGATGAGGACGAGGTCGACGGGTGGAGGGTTCTCCTGTTTTGCTGTCCAGTTGATGGTGGATCCCAAACTGATCAGTACGAATATTATCATGGCTAAAAACTCCCCCGACACAGCTCTCCAGAATTCCTGAGTCCACACACCCTTGAAGGCTGCCATGATACTGTTATTGCATGAGCAAGACGACACACACCTCCTTAAAGGAACAAAATGAGAGTAAATATAAGACTGAGTAAAAATGCTTCTATTTTGAAAAAAAACAAAAAAAAAACTAGTGCTGTTAAATGATTAATCACATCCAAAATAATAGTTTTTGTTTACATAGTGTATGTGTGTATATTTACTATGTATATATAAATATGCACACATACACTATATATTTTGAAAATATTTACACATTTTCATTCATTTCATGCATTCCATTCACATAATTTATATATATATATATATATATATATATATATAAACATAACATTTTTCTTAAATATATACATGCAAGTGTGTGTATTCATATATACATAATTAATATACACAGTACACACACATGTATTATGTAAGCAAAAACTCATTTATTACATAGATTTAAATAGGTTTGTATCATACTGATATAAAAACACGAAGAGAAAGAAAATATATTACATTCTTTGTTTTCAACTACGTGAACTGCATTAAACATTACTTTATGTCAGGGTTCCTGAAACTGCTTTGTGAAAGAAAAGAGAAAAAGGAAGAAATAAGTCAAATAAATAATGAATAACTTCTTGTGTGAATAATATGTAATCGTGTAATCCACAATAAAAGTAACTAATTTGATCACGGTCATTTTAAAAATGTAATATAATCTAATTACAAGTACTTTATTGTTAGAATCTGACATACATTACATAAAGTAGATTATTATTACTACCCAGCACTGAGAATCGCATTAATAATTTTAATGAAATTTTTAATTTCAGAATTAGCATTTGGTTTATTGGTACAAATTGGTATAAACGTGATGATCATGATCTAGCATGATTTTCAGTGATCCAAATAGGACCTTGTGCTTCTGGTTGTTGTGTGCATTATCAGTGTCAAAAACGTACATATTTAAACAGTGCAGTATCTGACATAATTGTTCTATTTACATAATTGTTTCTTTTAAAAGTTTCAGAATTCTAAAACGTGATTTGTTTTCTTCAGATTTTAAATTTGTGGACATTTGGACCCTAATGTAATTGTTATAATGTGTGGAGGCTAAAAGCATTTATTATGAATGAGAATATGTATATGAGATAGAAAAATATACAGGAAAAATATTTTCAAGTGTCCATTATTTATTATTAAAATACTCTAATGGTGTTTTTATCTCTGTTTGCATGGTATTAAAGTGTTTCTTCATGCAGTTAATCTGTGCGCTCCTTCCAAGTGGAAATTCATCCAATTAGAGTAGTCTCACTTTCCTTACAAAGATTCCATAGTGCACAGGCTCGGAAAAATTCCAGAAAGAGTCAAAAACTAAATCGATCTATTATTAACTACACAGCATCTGTTCAGTGTACATCAGAAAAATGCATATAAGCAATTAGCAACACTAATTACAATGACATTATATATCAAAATATCTTGTGGTTAGAGGTGTTGAGGAACATATATAAAAAAAAATTAAAAATATGCATTTACACAAAATGACCATGGTTACCATAGTTTCTAGCAAAACATCCATAAATATTAGGCTAAAACGTTCACAACTTGTATTACCCACCAAGGTCAATTTATACTGCAGAAGATTCAGAAACCTTATAGACCTTTTGAAGAATTTCTCATATTAATTTACATTCCAAGTGGGAAAACAATGTTTAAACTAGCCTGACTAACTAAAAAGTACGTAAACCCTCTCTTAAACCAGTCAAAAGACCAGTCAAGGACACCAGGTAAGCCTAGCAAACCAGTTTATACTGGTTTAAAATGCAATAAACGCAGCCAAATGTAAATAATAATGCATTGATAAACATTCTACAACGCAGTTCGCTTTAAAATAACTTTATGATTCTAAACGAACGATTATTTCGGGGATCAGCGATGTTGTCTGGCAGGTGTACCCAACTGAACCTCAAGTGAACATTTAACCCCCTGTGGTTTAAGAACATAAAAATCACTTCACGAGCCCAAACAACTTAATATCAGAGCCAAAATCAAAACAAAACTTACCGAAGAAAACCACAACTTCTGTTCGGAACAGAGTCCTGCGACAACTCTTTGGTCATCCCTGAACGAGCATCCTCTCAAGTGGGAGAAGTCGGCAAGATATCTGAACCAGGATCGCGCTGTAGGCGTGATAATCCATTACAGCGCGCCCACTTTTAATGATCAATATGTGTGTGGGTCTGAGTGTTCAGCTTCTCCTCCCTCTGATTCACACACACACGCGTTTCCCCGCTGCTCTGATCAAAACTATTACCTTCAAAGAACACGCCAACATTAACTCACTGAAATATGCCTTTGCGTCGTGCTTTATAATATTTCCCTCCCTGAGCGCTGCATGAGAAACAGGTAGCGCATATTAGTTTTAGTAAATATTAGTAAAGTATTTGTTTAAATAATGCATGCATTAATTACTATAGTACAAATACTATATCAATAACAGCACCCAGCAGCAATGTAAATGCAAATCAGAAAAAAAAAATAAAGACTTTAAACAGTAGATGACAGCGAGTGAATGTGATAAGACTGAACTTGTATGCCTAGCTCATTTATGACATTTCATATGATGACATTTTAACACTCCCTAGGTGTATTTATATCTAGTAATCCTGATTTATCTTTGATTTATGAAGGGACCTTTTTTTTAAACTTCATACACTCGCTCACCAGTGAGCTCATAATAAAACATTTTCCGTTTTTTAGCCAAACGTTGCTGTTCAAATCTTTATTCTAAAAAGTTTTAAGCTTCTGCAGTTTATAATTATGTTTATAACATTTCTTCACCAATGCAACATAAAACAGAACAGATAAAGCAAAGCCTATTCATGCACATTTTAATTCATTTACACTGTAAAAACTGTTGGACATTTATTGGAGTGTCTTGTATGTTTTACAAGAAAATACTATTTTAGTCTTTCATGTTTAATTTAATGCATATTTTGACATTTATTTGTAATTTTTTTTATTTATGATTTAGGTGTTCATACTACAGACTCTACAAATAAACCAACCAGACGAACCAACCATAGTAAAATATACATGTACAATAGTAACATGCTAGTGATTATGGGTGTATCTCACCTGAATCTGTCCAGGGCTCCACAGCTTGTCATTCCTTCCTCAGACTGACTGGCAGCTCAGTGTGCTCTTCTCTCAGTGTCGTGTTACCGGCTCTTCATGGTCAAATCAGAGCCGAGAGACCACAGCACAGAGATATGAAGCTGTCGGTACAACTGATCTGACAGCACTGACAAAACCAGTGAAACGTCTTGCACAACTCATGCTTCATTGTATCACACAGCATAGTTGTATGAGGCCATTAGAGGCCATAAAACACATCTATCTATAGATATCTATTTATCTACAGTTAAAGTCAAAAGTTTTCATAATTGCAGTACACTTTGTAGATTCTGCAAAATATTAATTAACCAAAATAAGAGGGATCATACAAAATGCATGTTATTTTATATTTAGTACTGACCTGAATAAGATATTTCACATGAAAGACGTTTCCATACAGTCCACAAGAGAAAATAATAATTTAATTGATAAAAATGACCTTGTTCAAAAGTTTACATACACTTGATTCTTAATACTGTGTTGTTACCTGAATGATCCACAGCTGTGTTTTTTGTATAGTAATAGTTTTTCATGAATCCCTTGTTTGTTCTGAAGAGTTGAACTACTCGCTGTTCTTCAGAAAAATCCTTCAGGTCCCACAAATTCTTTGGTATTTCAGCTCTTTCCAGCAGTGACTGTATGATTTTGAGATCCATCTTTTCACACTGAGGACAACTGCGGGGCTCATATGCAACTAATACAGAAGGTTCAAACGCTCAATGATGCTTCAGAAGGAAACACGATGCATTAGGAGCCGAGGGGTGAAAACTTTTGAACAGAATGAAGATGTGTACATTTTTCTTATTTTGCCTAAATATCACACATACATATATTTTTTATTTATTACTGCCCTAAGCTACAGAAGATTATGTGTATGCCAGAAGACAAAATAAGTTACATTTATCCTGATCTTTAAATTCAAAATGTTTTCACTCTTAATGCATTGTGTTTCCTTCTGGAGCATCAATGAGTGTTTGAACCTTCTGTAATAGTTGAATATGAGTCCCTCAGTTGTCCTCGGTGTGAAAAGATGGATCTCAAAATCATACAGTCATTGTTGGAAAGGGTTCAAATACACAGAAATGTTGAAAAACCAAAGAATTTGTGGGACCTGAAGGATTTTTCTGTGGAATAGCGGACAGTTTAACTGTTCAGGATAAACAAGGGACTCATGAACAACTATCACTAAACAAAAAAACAAACAAACAAAACAGCTGTGGATCATTCAGGTAACAACACAGTATTAAGAAACAAGTGTATGTAAACTTTTGAATGGGATAATTTTTATAAATTCAACTATTATTTTTCTCTTATTATATGAAAACATCTGTTATGTGAAATATCTTATTTAGGTTAGGACTAAATAAAAAAATAACATGCATTTTGTATGATCCCTCTTATTTTGGTAAAATAATTAACATTTTGCAGATTGTACAATGTACAAACTTTTGACTTCTATCTATCTATCTATCTATCTATCTATCTATCTATCTATCTATCTATCTATCTGTATTTACAGTACAGCATCATAATGGGTGAAGCGTTTGCCACCACTGAAATTAAGAATCAATTTCCATGCTTATTATCACATAATGAATTATACTGGTATACCTATTAATCATATTTAAAGTAGTAATCTGAAATATTGTCAAAGGTCAAACAGCTAAAGAGATGTGATGACATTCTCTGCGATAATCTACTTAACATTAATTTATACTAATTTATACGCTTTATATCTAAAGCCTGGATAAAGGAGTCATTTGGTAAATTTCAAAAGTTTCTGAAAGAATCTTTTATGCTCACCAACTTAATTTAATCAAAATACAACACAATGTAAATGTAAAAAAATGTAAATGTAAAATGTTTATTCCTGTGCTGGTAAAGCCACATTTTCAGCAGTTTCGCATTATTCTTCAGAAATCATATACAACAAACACATTTTCGAACAAAACTGCAAACTGCAAAAACAGTAGTTAAAAATAAAAAAATAAAAACATCTGATTTCAAAATGAAGATGTTTACATTGTTGGTTCAGTTCATTCATGTTTTTTTTCAGCCTCTTTAAAGGAGAAGTCCACTTCCAGAACAACAATTTACAAATAATACTCACCCCCTTGTCATCCACGATGTTCATGTCTTTCTTTCCTCAGTCGTAAAGAAATTAAGTTTTTTGAGGAAAACATTACAGCATTTTTCCCCATATAATGGACTGCTATGGTGCCCTGATTTTGAACTTCCAAAATGCAGTTTAAATGTGGCTTCAAACGATTTTTATTCTCAAACGCTCGTCTTGCCTTTCAGTCTTTGAACTTTATGTATTCTGGCTCAAGACAGTTAGGGTATGTCGAGAAACTCTGACCGTATTTTCTCCCTCAACTTCAAAAATTATTTAAAAATCATCCTACATCACTGCAGAAGTTCCGACCCAGTCTTTGCAAAGTGAACATGCAAAAAAGATCAAACACCCTTAACAAAAAAGGTAAAACAGCGATATAGGGCAATTTTGAAGTTGAGGGAGAACATGAGATGGGAGTTTTTCAACATACCCTAACTGTCATGAACAGGACCAAAAACAGTCCAGGTAGAGTAAGACAAGATGAGCGTTTGGCATTAAAAAGTATATAAATTGTATTATTTTTATAAAAATAACCTATTGTTATGCTAGATAAGACCCTTCTTTCTCGGCTGGGATCATTTACAACTGCATTTGGGATCGTTTAAAGCCGCATTTAAACTGCATTTTGGAAGTTCAAAATCGGGGCACCATATCAGTCCATTATATGGGGAAAAATGCTGAAATGTTTTCCTCAAAAAACATAATTTTTTTACAACTGAAGAAAGAAAGACATGAACACTGTGGATGACAAGGGGGTGAGTACATTATTTGTAAATTGTTGTTCTGGAAGTGGACTTCTCCTTTAACTGTTTTGCTTCTGTTGGTAATCTTTTCTGTTTTGTTGTAACTTGCCTATAATGGCTGTAGACTCATGCTGCTCACGTTTCTAAGATTTGTGCGGGGTCTAATATACTGCTCAAAGAGAGAAAGATGAATTTTGTGACTAATGTGCATTTTGTATCATCAGGGTGTGGTCACCAGTGGTGGACGAAGTACACAAGTCAATTACTTGAGTAAACGTACAGATATGTATAATAAAATATGTGCTCCTTTTTCAATTTTACTCGAGTGAAAGTACAAAAGTACCCGATTTTTTATGTACTTAAGTAAAAAAGTACTGACAGATTTATTTTGGCTTTATATAGGCTACTTAATTTTATATTAGCACTTTTTTATAATACTACTGCTCAAAATACCTGGGATTTTCACAAAATAAACACTATATAGAGAAAAATTACATTTTTGTTGTTGGTATCGACTATGCTGACAAGAATGATGTAATAATGTTCACTGTGAAGCTTGCACTGCAATGTACCTGAGGGAAAACAGATTTGACCATCTAATTTTCACCATTAAGAAAAAAGTGTTTTAAAGCTTGTTGTTTTGCATAACGCCACAGTTATATATGATATGAGAATAAGGCCTGATGTTAGCAAGAACATTTTAAGGAAAATATAATTCTATGTTCATAATGATTTTTTCCCTCTCAAACCTTCTGTGGTGTAAAAACACCCATGGCCAAATGCCCCCAAAGGGCATCACTTCCCACTTTGATAATTACTGTAGTTACTATGTTCTGAACATCACATCCTTTCTTTTTCCCTTAGATGTAATCTATCTAGGTAGTTAAATAAAAATATTTGAACTTTATATCGAAAAATTACCTCAACTTAGCACCAGCAAGCTTGTTAGTTAGACCGATTAGCATCAGCTAGCAATATTTACTTATTTTCAGTATGGTTATGGATAAACATTCATATCTGTCTACTCAGCTAGTTATATAAAAATGTATACTGTTTACAAACAATATAAAAACAGACGCCACGTAGGACTAAATGCGTAGCATTTTAATAAAACTGCTAACGTTACAGCAGCGGAGAATATGAACGTGCACGAGGTATTTTATTTAATCTGCGTTATTTTAATTTTTCGTTTTTTTTGACCAAAAACATAGAGACACTGCTTAAATAGATCAGCCTTAATAGTAGATTTCATTCACAAACAACAGACAGTTTTTAACTAAATATGATTTTCAGTTACAATAATTAATCCTAAACTTCGACATTAGTAACTTACTTTTTGCAGCATCCGTCGCGCGCGTGTTCACAAGATCTCCCGGTTCTTACTTGAGAATTCAGCTCACCGGAGACGGTAAACGGATCATTTGAATCAATGAGTTGTCGACACGAGAACAACTGCAATTGGATCATTCCGATTCGTGAATGAATCGTTCGGTGTGATTCACTGAAAAGAATCAGTTTGTTCATGAATCAGACACCGCTTCTGCGTCTCGGAGCACGTGATATATTATAAGGAGTAACAATATGTTTTATGAAATGTAGTGAAGTAAAAAGTACGATCGTACGCTTTGGAATGTAGTAAAAGTGAAAGTTACTCAAAATAAAACTACTCCAGTAAAGTACAGATACTTAAAAAATGTACAGCTACTTCTTTACTATCCACCACTGGTGGTCACCGTAAAAAAATGTAAATCCCAAGGAAAGCCACACCCTTTTTCCCTATGGAAGCTTGTATGTGCCTGAAATCTGTTAGGAACATTTGTATTGTTCTTTAATCCAACTGTCTCCAGATTCTTTACAGCACAATGAGTAATAGAATTACTTAATATGTATCACATAGGATTGGCTGAAATTGTATGCATGAACACCCATGCAAGGATGGGTAATAGTAAACTCTTGTTGCTAATGAAGGCTGAAAATATACGTGATCCCATGTCATTCCTTTTGTAATCAGCTGACACATTCAGCTAAAGTGTAAAATAATTATAGTCATGTTACTACAGTTTATTTAAAGATGCATGTTTTCTTTGTGGTAATTAAAGGGATTTAAACATGAGACAAAGCATGAGTCTCCCAAATGTAAGGTACGTAATGCAGTCGAAGTCTTCATGATCTTCCTACATGGAACATCATTGTACAACGGCTAAAGTATTTTAAATTAACTGCTTCAAGCTGAACAAAATGCATGTTCTGTCACATTTATTCTGCTATGCCAGCAGTAGTAGATTTAACTTTTTTCTGTGTGTCTGTTTACGCATAGTTGATGATTGTTTGTCAATGTTGAACAGAATTGTGCTGATTAATATTTTTGTGGAAATGTTGTTTAAGGGGTTCAAGCACGTAGCGATGAAACCCTATGCTGTAATTGTTATAATTATAATTATAATGATCAGCAATCTCCATGTAAAACTGATTGTGCAGACAAAACCGTAAGTTGTAGAGACTTGAAACTTGGGGGTGGTACTTGAAAGGGATGGTAGTACTCACACTGGCGACAAAGACACCAAGGCTCGCCCCAATCGGCCTGACGGGACATTACATTGATCAAAAGTACGAAATCGTTCAAGTGTCGCAGGCTCAAGAGTCTTATATCGTTGGAATCCTTGGCTCACACCAGACAAACCGTAAAATTTTCGGGTATTTTGGATTTTTTTGCAAAACCTACTTTTGCAAAATAGTCCTAGGTTTTTCACCTGATTGGAACTAAATCAGCGCAGAAAGATTCTATGGAGAGTGAATATCAACTTTTGACTCACTGTTGCAAAGAGACGGCAAAACGTTTGAAAGGGGCGGGGCCGCTTTTAGTACAATGCCTATAACTCCTGAACGAAATAAGATATCCTCGCCAAACTTTGAATGCATATGTGACTTAAATCATGGAGCTTGGCCACTTGGTGGCGCTATAATAGGGAAAAAACATAAAAATGGCTAAAACTACACAACTATTTGTCCTATCAACATGAAAATCGCTGTGCATGGTCTTGGTCCAAAGTGCCACAAGTGTCTATACGGACATAAAGGTCTGTGAGCAATTTGAAGAAATCGGCCACTGGAGAGGCGATATCGCATTTTTCAAGGCCATAAATGATTGTACATTGTGCGTTTTTTTGGCACATGCATGTGATATTCATATCACATGGTAGAACTCCTCATTCTGGACAACTTTGCCTCTAGAACCACTGCTGTCAATTAAATTGTTTGTTAAACGATCGAGAAGATGTGAAAAACTCAAAGCTTCACGAAACCTGCTGAGCACATGTGACAGGTGATTCTAAACAAGCTTGCAAAGTTTTAAGCTGGCACTATAACAGTCATAACTGTTAAAAAACATAATATTTCTATGGTAAACATAGACTGTAAAAAATATGGATGTAGTGTCCGTGATGTTCAGAGGTTTCTGAAGAGCATTTTTGAAGCTCTTAGTGGGTGGGAGTCGGCCGTCGCCATTTTGGAATCGAGTCACTGCACGTCACTCCCGGATAATCGGAAATAAGCAAAGAGGCGGGACGTGGGTGGAGCTGGTTGCAGAAACCACGCCCGCCTAGCGCGACCGTGGTGACATCAGCGGCAATCCACCTGTCACTCAAGTGGCCACGCCCCAAATTAGGCAGAACTTTAAGGCTTAATATAATTTAAACGGATGAGTTATAAAAAAAGCTATATAGACCAAAACCACTTTTTGTACCAGGCTGTAAACATTTTTTTTTCTGCTGTAAATTTGGGCATTTTAACATGGGAAATCTATGGGATTGACTCCCTTTTGGAGCCAGTCTCTAGCGGCCAGCCGATGAATTGCAGTTTAAGTCACTTCCGTGTTGGTTTCAATAGAGAGAGAACAGGAGGTTGCCGCTTGATGCTAAATTACCTGGATTGGACAAAAACGTTTTTTAAATCATTGATTTAGGTGGTTACAAACTTGCTAAATATTGTCTTTTTTTATATGTGCTTAAATGCCTTAAAGAGCTTGAACCAGTTTGTGGCTGGCTTCCTTGGTTGTGATACGCTGTTTTTTGCTCTCTAGCAAACTGGGTGGCCAAATACGATTGGTTAAACTGGCAGTAGGAGGGATCACCAGTGTTGCCAAGTCTACGGTATTCCTGCAGAATTGGGCTACTTTGTTGCCACAGATTGTTTTTCATGTCTGAGGGTTGAAGCGTCCCCAATAACTTGATATTTAGTCCCCAGAATGTGAATTTTATCAGAGGAAACCACCCAAAAAACATGCATTTTACCTCCCAGGATGCAGTTGGTCTAGGGATGTAACTATATATCAATATCGTGATATAGCGAGAGCAAAACTCTTGCGATATTATTGTGATCACATGACGATATCAAATGATAGGTCCTGCAGGCAAAAAGTGTACTTTTTAAAATATATTTAAGGTCTTTAAAGTTGTGTTTTGGGCCATTATGCTTTGACACAGTATCTGTCAAACGAACTAAAACTGGAAGCACAATATGGCTTAATCCCTTCATCAAGTCTGTTTTTGCTGTGCATTTCAAAGCGAAGCCCACACATTGTTGTGATCAGAATGTCTCTGTTCACAGAGAATGAATGCAGTGAACTTGTTTATTGCATGTGCTGTGAGTTTAACACGCGTTTGGGAATGCAACGGCCCCCAGTCATGTTTTATTTTTGCGGCAGATGATTAGAGCATTTCACTAGCTTTGTAGTGAGACGTGTTTTTGTAAGCCTGTTTTCACTGAAGCTGGAGTTTTCCATCAAAATAAAAGCTCTACTTCCGTTTCTGTCAATATAAAAGCTTAAAAGTGCAGTATGAATTGCTGACAGCTACTAGCTTAATGTGTAACATTACTGCAGTCCAAATTAAAAACATCACTTTCAATTGTAGAAATTAGGAAAGAAGTATTGTAATTTCCTTTCTGTAGAGTAAAGCAAAAAATAAAATATTCATTTGGCTATAGGCATTGTTCTTATTATAATTATTGTTATATTGCAATTTGTTTGGCTTCCCAAAACACCACTGTGAACGTCCTTTAGACTGAGACAGTATATCACAAATAAATAGAGGGCTGAGTACCCTTTAAAGTTCAGGTAGTCAATTCACTGACTTTTTTCTTAGTTAAGAACATGGGTTGGAGCTCTTAATTTTGAACTTTCAAAGTGCATTGGATAGAAGAGTTGTACAAATGTACAAAATGTTCATTTTTTTTCCAATTATTTGTCCTTTTTTAAAAAATATCACAATAAATATTGTATTGTGGACTTTATATCGCAATATTATCATATTGTGAGATTTTGAGATCGTTACATTTCTAGACTGGGCTTGTTTTGAGTAGCAATTGGGTGTGTTTTGTTGTGAAAACCTGGCAACCCTGGAAATCACCAAAACAAAGAGAGGCATTCCGACACAGAATGCACATTTTCAAAGCAGAATAGCTGGTTATAGAGAAACAAGTATGCAAACGCATTAATGAATGCATTATGGTATTTTTATGCTTTGATACAGTCCAATAATGACATACAGCACATTTAAAAGAGCACAATTTATTGAAATTGTAACAATATAATGCCATTACTGTCACTTTTGATAAATTTAATGTATCTTTGATAAATGAAAGTATTCATTTATGTTAAAAAAATCAGTGTATTTTGTACTATTTTTGTACTAAAGTTAAAATGACTAGATAAAAAATATTTTCATTGTTTCAGCTAGTTCAACTCAATAATAACACTATTTTGATTGCAAATCTAAACCCACTTGCAACTACTGTAGTTATCGTTCTACAGTGGTTTTGTATGTCAAAATTCTTACATCATTTACCGTATTTACAATGCTGACAGAAAACCCTTATCTCTGATAAGACATTTGATATAGATGTTACAGGAATCAGACTTTATGTCAGTTTGGTTAGTGTATTGCCTAATTTGCCAATTCCAACAATTCAGCACTCACAGATGAGGTCAGCTGCGGGTCAGACTACAGTTTGCCACACCTAAAAAGAACAAAGGAGTCAGTTATTACAACATTATTTTTTTTATTTACCAATGTGTTTTGACAGGCCCATCCAAATTAGTAAATTCAGCCTATGTGACATCTCAGACCAGTGTAAATTTGACTCAGTCTCTGAAGCAAGAAGTCCAGTCCTGTTGAAGATGCAAGGCTTTCCTATAATGCATTGCGCGGTACCCAGGCTATGTATTAGATGTGTCCCCTGCGGATGAAAACAGCTATTCGATTTGTTTCTTGTGCCTAGAGTCAGTTGTAACCACTTCAGACACAGTTCAGACACAAAGCAACAGTCCATTTCCAACCACAACACCTCAGAGTGCTGTAACCTCACAGAGCCACAGTTTGGAGAGGGTGTAAAGTGAAGAATACCTCCCATCTGAGTCTTTCTGCTAAGTCCTCAACACATGAATGTGTGAGTTTCATCATATATTGATTGACTAAATGGGTGACTACAAAGGAGTGCTGTTTGTATGAATAGTAGTTTGTTCATTTGCTTGTCTGTCAGGATCCAGTGGATTTCCTAGTTGAGGTTGACTGTATTTGCTTAAACAGTTTTTGAAAAGCCTTTGGAGAGAGTAAAAGCCAGTGCAGAAAATGCTGAAGGATTTGGGATGTTGGAGGGATGCCAGAAGAATTGCCAATGCAGTGCGGAAAGAAGCTGTTTAATGCTTTTTTTTGTGATCGGCAGGATTATATGAACATGCGTGAACATTCACTTGGACATCCGTCGAGTAAATAATGGGATATTATTGCTGTATTTTACAAGCAGTGTGTGAATGTGTTATCTATTCTCAGCACTTGATGTGCTCATTAGCAGGAGACTTCGAAACAATTCCTCATTGTGTATTTGTGTGTGTGTCACACACAAGAGTAAACAGGATTTCCATACAGGTTCTGCCAGGATTCGTGTTTGTCCTCCAGTAATGATGCACAATTAACTAACTCTGCTGTGTCTGTCTCTGTCATTCCCTCTCTGAACTGTTTAAGCATATGCTGTCTTACATTATGGCAGATGGATTATTACATCATTAAAAGTCATCCCTGATAATATTCAGACTCATTCCAAGTCATGAGAAAACAAACGTGCACCGGTAAACAAATCGCAGCACCGCTGATCTAAACTGAAGCCAAAAACACAGGCCAGTTTAAGCACTGCAGGTTTCTCTTGTTGTATTTTGTGATGGACTTTGGAGGGGTGAAGAAGACGGGGGATTTGTGTACATGTGTGTTTTCGTTGTGTGAAAATCCTCCTGCTATCAGTACTGCGTTATTATACACATGAATGAACAGCATTCTGTTGTTAAATAATAATGCAATTCAGAGCTCCAGGAAATGACACAACAGAGACTCACAGTGTGAAGATATTTGTTTTTTGATGGTCAGATTTGCCTTCATCTGCCACTGTCTATTCTGGGATTTATGCATAGTAGACAAATAAATCAGAAAAGTACAGTAAATCAGGGTTTACTGGTGTAGTGGAAACATTGTTGTGTTTCCTTGAATGGGAAAAGTACATAGTAAACAAACTGATGCCAGAAAACTACCAGTCAAAAGTTTTTGAACAGTAAGATTTTTTAATGTTTTTATTGTCTCTTCTGCTCACCAAGCATGTATCTATTTAATCCAAAGTACAGCAATTTATTAAAAAAATTGTTATCTATTTGAATATAATTTAAAATGTAATTTATTTCTGCGATTTCAAAGCTAAATTTTTAGCATCAGTTACTCAAGTCACACAATCCTTTAGAAATCATTCTAATATTCTGATTCTGAAAAAAAAACATTTATTGTAATTATTATAATTTCATTATTATTATGTTGAAAACAGCTGAGTGGAATTTTTTCATGTTTCTTTGATTATTAGAAAGTTCAGAAGAAAAGCATTTTTGAAATAGAAATCTTTTGTAACATTATAAATGTCTTTATTATCACTTTTCAATTTATAGTTAAATAAAAGTATTCATTTCTATAATTTCTTTCTTATAAAAAAAGCTTTTGAATGGTGTAGTGTATAATGTTACAAAAGCTTTTATTACACTACTGTTTTAATTATTGATAATAATACTAATAAAAAATGTTTCTTGAACAGCAAATCAGCATATTAGAATGATTTCTGAAGGATCATGTGACTGGAGTAATGATGCTGAAAATTTAGATTTGATCACAGGAATAAATTACATTTTAAAATATATTCAAATAGAAAGCAGGATATTAAAAATAGTATAAATATTTCAAAATATTACTGCTTTTGCTGTATTTTGGATCTAATAAATGCAGGCTTTGTAAGCAGAAGAGAATTAAAAAAACATTAAAAGTCTTACTGTTCAAAAACTTTTGATTGATTGATTTATTTTATAATTAATACTGTATTTAGACATTCTATCTGCTTGCTGGGGGAAAATGTGGTATTTTTGTAATATATTTAGTTTTAAAGACATTCAAATATTCAATAAAATGTTAGGCAGCGGTACCTGAAAAACATACTCAAGTGTAGACAGAGCGAAAATTACTCCATTGCAAGTCATAAGTCAGCAATTCCAATGCCACTTCAATCTGACTTTAACAGTAATTAAATATTTTACTCATACCAAATGTAGACTCAATGTCTCAAAACTGCAATAAATCAAGGTTGACACAACAGCCTCTTAAACGTCTACAAACACTCAAGTCTCAGTTAAGCTCAAGTGGTAAAAAATGGAATAAGTAAACCAA
>JAHKKF010513874.1:0-16095 GCA_019740295.1 Labeo calbasu | reverse complement strand
AAAGGGGGTGAGTAAATTATTTGTAAATTGTTGTTCTGGAAGTGGACTTCTCCTTTAACAGTACAATCAATCCTGCTGTTTACACCCAGGTTTCGCCAATATGGCCACACACTCGGGTAACTGACCAAATCATGATGTAAGTGCAAACCCTCTATTCAGGCACATCCCTGACTGTCTGATCATTTACACTAAAACAACAGTCTTAAAGTTTGCCAGTTACGTAGGAAGTAGACAATAATTTGGAAAAGCTCATGCATATTTAGACTAAGGATGAAACAATATCATAATTTCTATCCAATAATTATTATGGTGTTATAATGGGCCAGTCATAAATTTATATGCCATTTTGTGTAAAAATGTGTAAAAAGTTCATATAAAAAAAAAAAATTATAATTTGTAGTTTTAAAAGCTAAAACTTGCTAAGAGCAAGTCGATTTTGTTTAATTAGTTTAGCATAAAAAATAAATAAATACAAAATACTGGACAATAACTGATATTGTACCAATGTCATGCATCCCAAAAACAGACTGCACAGAACATTTTTAGTATGCAGTGACACAGATAATTAACTCTGAATGAAAACATTTGAAAGCAAATTATTACATTTAAATGAATATGAAACATTGATATCTAATGTGATTATTTTTCTTAAAATGTCATGACTGTGACTAAAATACCAGATTTTTTTCCCCGAGGTTTTCATTTTCTATGCTTTATCAATATATAGTGATATATCAACGCTTATAATTAAGGGCACGAAATCAGATGCTCTTCCTTCGACCCCTCAATCACATGTGGTCACAAGAGACGCATTTGAGACGCATGTTATTACCAGGTGTAAACATAATGTGTCCACATAATGACCACATGTGATCAGATCACCCGAAACCAATGATTATACCAGGTGTAACAGGGTTTCAAACACTTCCAACTGCATTCTGTACAACATTCACAGTTATATGTACACTCAAAAAAAAGGTTTGAAGCTGAAAATAAAGATTATTACATTAGCGCTGAACACTATTTCACTTCTTCTACCTAAAAGCTGACATTTAATTCAATGTATCACTTGCCGTAATTATATGTGAAATTTACTTGAAATTTGTAAGTGAAAATTCTTCAAAGCCATTTATTTCCAGTGTAGTCTTAATTGTTGTGGACATTGATATTAACAGAGAACAGAGCCAAAAAAGTCCAGGAAATATAACTCAAACTCACATCATCAACATGAATGCCATGTCTGCATGTCAAGTATGGTTTCTTTAACATGCAGACCTGAAAATTACAGTAAAAGCCAAAGCAATAATGATTGATTTATTAACAACTGCCAAAAATGCTGTGTGCTTGTGTAAAGAGAGACTGAAATATATACACGTGTGCGCTTAGATGGCGAGAAAGGTGACTGAAAGATGTAGGG
Source organism: Labeo calbasu (assembly GCA_019740295.1). Lineage (NCBI taxonomy): Eukaryota > Metazoa > Chordata > Actinopteri > Cypriniformes > Cyprinidae > Labeo > Labeo calbasu. The sequence continues at coordinate 14,678 of JAHKKF010513874.1, read as the reverse complement.
CACAGCTGGATAAACACTGAGAGACGAAGAGAGAGAAAATGTGGCATTGGTAAAGCAGTGAGACAGAGTGAGACGGCCAGAAAGAGAGAGGCACGCAGAGAGAGCGAGGGCGAGGACAGCCAGCTGCAGTGCTGTGATAGGACTCAGACAGACACCGCGAGAGGAGCAGATATCACCGCTGACATTTCGGGCTCCGCTACCCCCAACAGCCCCCTGGGATCACAGCAACCGCGCCACAGCCCTCCCTGTCAATCTCCCTGTGCCTGTCACTCTCCTTTTACTCACTCTCTCTCTTTCTCCCCATTATCTTCCGAGCAGCGTGCGTCCCTTCATCTGGACAGACCGTTGATCCATATCACCCCTTCTGTCCCCACTCTTCACCGGCCCACTGTCACTCGCCAGAGAGAGAGAGAAAGAGATAGTGAGCGAGAACGAGAGAGAGAGAGATTGAAAGCAAGGACAGGAGGGTCGGAGGGCAGCGAAAGTGAGGAACACAAGGAGAGAGAAGCAAAGGTCGAAGGTACTCTCGCCCCCTAAGTGTAGAAGAGAATGAATGAGGGAGAAAAAGGAAAAAAAAAGAACGGATGAAATAGAGAGGGGATCCAACGTGCCCTCTCTCGCACCCTCCTTCTCCTCGTCGGTTCCCTGCGCTCTGTGTTGCAGTGCTCGCTCTATTGTGCTAGCTTTCAGAAGTGCTCAGTTTGAGTGGCAGGCCGTCACAGATCAGCTCCCCGCTAAAGCATCCTGGCAGGCCGGGGTGACGGGCCAGGAAGGGATCTAAGTGGGTTTATCAGCGCCTCTTAACGCCTCTCCAGCTCCCTGACACAAAAGAGAGGGGTATTAAACATCTAAAGCAAACCAAAAAGCGTGAAAGCTCCTTATAGGGCCTCCGGATTGCGGATGTGCCTGGGATCTTAAAAAAAAAAAAAAAAGACAGAAAGAAAGAAAAAAGAATAGGAAAAAGAATGACATAAAAAATAAAAACAACTGAAAATGTCATAAATGACACAGAAGGCAATGGGAGAAATGGGCGGACGACACTGTCATTTTGGACAATAACATATGTCAATGTAGAATAAGCATGGCTGTTGGTATAAAAATAATGCAAAATTAATAAACTGATGGCATAATTAAGAATTTCCTTACTATTGGAGCAATTTAAAGGGATAGTTCACTCAAAAATGAAAATTCTGTCATTAATTACTCAACTTTATGTCGTTCCAAACCCGTAAGACAAATTAAGATATTTTTGATGAAATCCAAAAGCTCTCTGACCCTGCATAGACAGCAAAGCAACCGCATTCAAGGCCCAAAAAGATAGTAAGGACATCATTAAAATAGTCCATGTGACATCAGTGGTTGAACTGTATTTTTACGAAGCTATAAAAATACTTTTTGTGAGCAAAGAAAACAAAAATAACAAATTTATTCAACATTTTTTCTTCCGTGTCAGTCTTCGAATCAAGCATTTGTCATGGTACTCTCATGAACACCTGTCTATGCAGGGTCAGAAAGCTCTTAATATATCTTAATTTGTGTTCCAAAGATGAACGAAGTTCTTACAGGTTTGGAACGACATGAGGGTGAGTAATTACTGACAGAATTAAAATTTTTGGGTAAAGTATCCCTTTAAGCCTGAAGTACAACCTAAATGCAAAACTTGTTTTTTTATCTATTACACAGATAGTTGCCACTAAAGTGAGTCTCCAAACCAAAGGTTCACACCAAGGATGATAACTATAACAATAAAATTATAATACCTGTTCTAATTCTATGACAATAGCGAAGTCCACACAGCTGTAACAATGAGACAGTAAAATTGTTGGAATCACTTTCAGAAAGATTTTTTTCCAGTTGATGAGCGATTAAAAACACTGACAGCCAATCAAACTCCACTTCAAAGAGCTCAAGGATTTAAAGCCGTTAGTGTGAACACTAATATAGTTATTATATTTAACTTTATAGTGTTTATATTATGTTTATATTAATTTTATAGTTATCTTGCATTCATTGTGTGAGGATTTTTTCTTGTTGAGAAAACATTGATGCTCGCATGGTCACGTGAAAGTATTACGCACAGAACTGAGCAATCCCTGATCATATTTAAACACGTTCCAAAAATCTAGCCATTCAGATTCATGGTTCTCCTCTGATTCCACACCCCTACATTCAACTGCCAAACATCTCATGCAATGTCTTTGAGGGCAATATACAAAATTAAATTAAAGTTCACCCAAAAATTGGCTGGTAATTTACTTACCCTCAGGCCATCTAAGATGTAGGTGACTTTTCTTCAGTAGAACAGTAAAGAAGATTTTTAGCTGTAGTCCTATTGGTTATTCATAAAATGTAAGTCCACAGCTACCATCATTTTAAAAGTCAAAAAAAAGCATATCCAGGAAAGACCAAATTAAAGAATTCGTTCACTTTCAGAATATCAATTTCCTCATAATTTACTCACCCCCATGTCATCCAAGATGGTCATGTCTTTCTTTCTTCAGTCAAAAAGAACTTAAGGTTTTTTAAGGAAAACTTGTCAGAATTTTTCTCCATATAATGGACTTCAATGGGGACCAACAGGTTAAAGGTCCAAATTGCAGTTTCAGTGCAGCTTCACGTGATCCCAGCCGAGGAAAAAGGGTCTTATCTAGCCTGCTCGGTCATTTTCTATAAAAATTTTAATTTATATACTTTTTAAACCATAAATGCTTGTCTTGCACTAGCCTGGCCTCATCCATTACGTAATCACATATGCATTATGCAGGCACAAGTACCGACCCAGTGTTTACAAAGCTAACGTGCAAACAACTAACCGCATGCGACTTTTCCAACGTAATCACATAACGCATTAAGATGCACATGCGCATCGCAGAACTAGTGCAAAAAGTGGTTAAAAGTACATTAGTTTTAGAAAATGACAATGTTTCACTAGATAAGCCATTTATTCCTCGGCTGGCATTGTGTAGAGCCCTTTGAAGCGGCACTGAAACTGCAATTTGGCTCTTCAACCTGCTGATCTCCACTGAAGTCCACTATATGGAAAAAATCCTGGAACGTTTTCCTCAAAAACTTTGATTTCTTTTCGACTGAATAAAGAAAGAACATCTTTGGATGACATGGGAGTGAGTAAATTATTAGGAAATGTTTGAAGTGAACTAATCCTTTAATTTACTCACCCTCAGGCCATCCAAGGTGTAGGTGACTTTTCTTCAGTACACTGTAAAAAAATAACTTGTTGAGTCAACTTCAACTAATTTGTTACCCGCCTGCCTTAAAATTTCAGAAGTTCAGTCAACTCAAAAAAAGTTTAGTCAACTTGTAATGTTAAGTTGTACTAAATGACAGCTTAGATATTTAAGTTCATTCAACTTAAATTTCAAGGCAGCTGGGTAACAAGTCCAGCTTTCAAGTTTAACAAAGCAAATTGTTTGTTTAGTCAACTCAAATATCTAAGTTGCTCATTAGCAGACCTTCTGGCTGAAATGATACACGGCAACCTGCCATATATTCAATGGAAAGAAGGATTTTGAAGCCCCATTTAGACATATCTAAGTTTTCACTTAGTACAACTTAACATTTCAAGTTGACTAAACTTATTTGAGTTGACTGAACTTAAAATTTTAAGGCTGCAGGGTAACAAATTATTTTAAGTTGAGTTAATAAATTGTGTTTGTTTGTTTGTTTTTACAGTGTAGAACAGTAAAGATATTTAGTTATAGTCCTTGGTTATTCATAAAATGCAAGTCGACGGCTATTGTCACTTTGAGAGTCAAAAAAGCATATACAGGAAAGACAAAATTAATACAAGTGGCTCCTGATGAGATACTGAAGTCTTATGAAGCAAAACGATTGGTTTGTGCAAAAAACTGAAGATTATTTACAACATTAATAGCTGTAATCCAGAGCCTGGATAATAGTTTTATCAGTGTGCAGTAGTAGAGTTAGGTTGTTGCACGTGTGTGTTTGTCAGAGTGCCCTGTGTTGACCCATATCTAAGTCAGGGGCCGGTGGGGGGTCCGACTCTATGTGTTTGTAAGCAAAAGGTCATGGAGAGGTTTCGGTGTGCCTGCAGGGGGTGTGATGCAGGTAAGGAAAGGGCCATGAATCAGAGACCCAGTGCATCTTCCTCCACGTTCCAGTCTGGAGGCAATAAAAAGAAAGAAAGTACAAATTGTACTGTTTTTAGAAAAACTTTTCCGGCTTTATCGGTTACTACATTGATTCCGGAACACTGGTGCCAAAGTAGACATTAGATGTTCTAGTCTGACTTTGGTCATTATCATTTCTCACTTTCGTTTCACTGAAGTGCCAAACTAAAAATGCAAAAAAAGACAGTTTCAGTAGAAGCAGAAGAACTGCTTCTGTGCTCGAATGAGTGTGTGTTTTTCTGGCCTTATCTCCATGTTACCTTTGACTTTTCTCAGCTTGTGTTGGATGTGTTTCAGAGGCATGGTAATTACATAATTACTGCTGTAATTAGCACTGTGGTTGATTGGGAGAGAGCTCGGGGGAGGCCACCGCAGGTCAACTCAACATGGCTGCGTGCCTACACCTGACCGACAGCATTCCCACACAGTATCGCTCCATTTCCTCACACGCTTTTTTCTGATAATGGCTGTTTACACCAACACGTGGAGGTGGGTTCAAAGCCGTAGCAAAACATATGCGAGATCTCCTGGTGTATAATAGCTCAGCCACAGCCAAGCTCACTGCTAATGTGGCTGTGAAACTCAACAAGCAAAACTCACCACTTCAATGTGGAGGCGTCGTTCGTCTCTTCGAATAGCAACTCGGACGCCAAGTCTACGAGTGAGGTCTCTGATATCAACAGCTCATTAGCAGACCTTCTGTCTGAAATGATACACTGCAACCTGCCATAAATTCCGTGCAAAGAAGGATTTTGAAGCCCATTTAGACATATAATGTGCACGTTGGCTTCCATTTAAAATGACCTTTAATCCTTAAAACCTCTCAAAAAGTTTCCAAAATATAATCTGACAGGAGAACTGGATGACCTAGTAGGTTTTGCCAAAATATGCAGTGAGACCACTTTGCATGGAATACTGTATCCCACAATACAACACCCTCAACCTGACCTTCTGAAATCCACTGCGATGAATAAACCAGAAGCTACGATTTTTAACATCTTACTCATGATTTATTATTTTATCGCAGTGCCAAAAAACAGTTTGGACACACTGGTTTACACAAATTGTTTTTATATTACTAAATAATAATAAATATAGAATTTATTACTGAGATTTTAATTAAATGCCAGCGTAATGAGGTCATGAAGCAAACAACAGTTTGGCATTTTATTGTTGCATGCTGTATAGTCTTTTGCATTCTGTTAATAAAAACTATCCAGTACAGAACTGTACGCTAATGTTCCTATAGACTAGTGCTCATTGTATACTGGCCACCGTCACCTGCAGAGAAATATTCAGAGGAAGTCTAGCTCTCACAGTGAGGGCTTTGGCTGCTAGCCAGGTAACAGACTAATTGTGTTTGCCCCCTACACAGCGACAGCCAAGAAAAAGTGCTCCCTAACCCTATTACAATATTGACTAACTGTATACAAAAACACAATTAAATGAATTCTATATACAAACAAACAAACAAACCCCACTCTCTCAACGGAGGGATCTTTCCTCAGTATTAGGATCACAGCTGCAGGGATTCAATGAGAAGTGCAGCATTACATCTACACATCTCCAGTAAACAGCAAAGTATGAGAAAGTCACAAAGTCATGAATTCAACCCTTCCAACTCACAATCTTAAAAATAAAGGCTCTTAATTGGTTCTGTACAGCAGCGCAGGTTTAGGAAAACACATCTTACTAAGAAATTTAGTTAACTTTTAACTACTTTTGAATTTTTCGGATCATCAAACCTCTGTAAGTATTGGTCACATACACAGATTTATTGCTGATTACTCACTAAAAACTCCCACAGATCATGTTTTACTGCCATTTTAAGTCTTATTTTGACATACCAATGTGGTTATATCTAAGTGTGTTATATCTAAGTTTTTTACTTACTGTTTTCAAATTAGTCTTCCCATTAATGCCATTATACTGTTAATTCAGACTGATTTGTGAACATGGAACGCACAAGCACACAAGAGGTGGAATTTATAGCATGAACCAATCACAGCCGAACATAACCAGTTATATCCAATCATATCGCGAAGGAGGCATTGCATCCTCTCACGTGACTTTCACCATTCATTATTAATTACCCCCCACCAAACTCAGTGCACACTTTAGGGGGTCTCTTAAAACTCAGTGGGCTCAGGGTAGGTGAGAAAGACACGGACTCCTCCTGTAACTTTACCTGCTGTTGCTGTTGGACAATGTTTCTTTAGAAAATAAGTGATTTTGTACACTTTTTAATGTTATATTTACTAATACTGGCGTCGGTTTATTTTTGTACTATCCACTATTTTGAGGAGGCACTGCCTCTCCTGCCTCTTCAGAGGAAACGGCCCTGATATATATATATATATATACATACTATATATACCATATTCCATATGGAGTGCAGAGAGGATGTGGAATCTGTGCAATTAATTCAGTGTGAATTTATCTCAGTGAGTTTGTCGCTCTGGGGTGGCATGTTGTAGGTTTTAGGGGTCTGAATTTAGGTATGCATGCAAGAGGCGGTTCACCCTCACCGGACCTCGCCATGGGTGACAGTTTCCTTGGAAACCCTTCCCAGTGCAGCAGTGTGGCGGGTTGGGTTGGGTTGGGTAGGGGGGGCTCAGTGCCACAGAGTGTGCACGTGTGCACACAAACACGCACACACAGGCGGGATAAGGGAAGAATCGTCACACACACTAAACACATGTCAGTCTGTGCTTCCTCCTTTCCTGTCAGCTCAGCGTTGGTTTGGTTGAGAATCCCTACAAAAAAACTCATTTGCATAAACATGCCACCTAAAATTAAAAATCACACCTCTGTGTAAAGCTGTTTCGATGTGTCAAGATTTGATTTATTGGAGCATTCCAAATCATTCAACCATTTGTGTGCTTTTTGTTTCTACCTTTTAATTTGTGTTTTACCCTCCCTTCATAAATAACCAAGCACAGCTGTCCCTACAAAAAAAAAATAATCCCTCTTCATTGTGCAGATTTTTTAATCTGACATTGACAGAAACACACTGGGGCGCAAAAGTCTGAGACCATCAGTGAAAATTCTTCTATTTTGCATTTAAAAATTACAAAAGAAAAGTGAAAAGTTTAATTAATTATTTTGGAATTTTAGAATTTGGTTCAAACTGCATGAATTCCACAAGTTTGTGTAAAACCTGATAATGATGTTCTCCATAATCCAAAAAGAATATTGTGCCTCAAAACCATCAATACAAAGTTAAAGGTCCACTGAAGATCTTTGAAACACGCAGCATTATTCTATGTGTTGACGTCATTTTAACTGAAACAGAAAGAGAGGGCGGGACATATCAAGCAGCCCAGCCCCCTTTTATAAATAGCCAATAGAGTTTTATTTATTCCACAGCTTGGGCCAGAGCCATTGAGCTTGGTAAAGCCTCATTTGACAGCGTATGATAACCACAATCTCATCCATATTGCTATAAAATATAGCATTCTGTGCAGAATTCTAATGGGTCTGATACGTTCAGTGGTCTGCGTCAACTCGCGCATATGATCGTGTCCCCAACAATAATCACTGTCCATATGGGGAGACTGTAAGTTTTGAATGCTTTTATCTTCTAAACGCAAATCAGTCATTCTTTTGGACCAAACTGCTTATAGATAACCTTAAGGGCTAACATATTTTACTAAAAGGCAAAAACATAAATGTTTCATGAACATTTCTTCATTTTACATGGAATGTTTCTTGGTTTTACAATAAAAAATACATAGAACAAAAAATTAATAGAACTACATAAATAAAGACTTTTAGATCCGACCTATAAATAGCTAAGTAGGTTAATTCTTTTACAATTCTAATATTTTCTCAGAACTCACATAGATACAGTTTCCTATGATACTGACCTCTCTCACTTTCTCCAGATCAAACACACTTGTTCATTCTCCTCCTCTCATGCACGCTATAGACGAGAAGAGGCAGATCTCTATGCTCAGGAGAGACACCCAGAGAAGAAGAGAGCTAGGAAAGAGGAAGCGCTATGTCAGCAGTCTGAGGTAGCTGGGCGTTGTGAGATAGCTCATCAATAGAGTCTGCTCTGCATACTAAAGCAGCCTCCGGGCATAAAGAGCGCACTGTCCAACTTTCCAGCACATCCACTGCTAAAATATTCAGTGCCCTTGCCATAAAATCAAGTGAATGGCTGTGAACAATTACACAAATACATCTATATCTGCAAAACTACATAGATATATCTATATCTATATCTATATCTATCTACACACATATACAACTATACAGCTATTTATGCATTTTAAAGCAAAAAACATCATAATTATATCTTCATAATAACTTATATATTATACATTATGATAGATTGATTCATTTTTACATTTATGCATGCGCCAGCATCAATCTATGCATTTTATCAGCATATGCATTTCTTAGGAATCAAATCAACCTTTTAGCACTATCCTCTACAAAGCTCTACAAACTGGGACATCTTCATTTATTTAAACAGTGCATTTTATACAATGCTACATTTTCTATTGTATATTACAACAGAAACACTCTGGATTAAAAAATAACAGATATAGCTGAAATGTTAGAAGCGCTTCTGTCAGTTTTTCAGACATGGCACAAACTCACTGTCTTGTCTTCACTGCTAGTCCAGAGATAGGCTGCTCTCACCGTCTGCTCGAGAATCCAGCCAATCTGGTGGGACACAGAGCATATGCAGATATTATCAAATTCCAATATGAAATACAAAACCGTTTCACTACTTACAGTATTACACTCTCATTATAAACACTATCTCTATTTTCTTTCACTTGTTAAACCTTATAGTGACACTACTAACTGCACTATATTTTTTAGTGCTATGGCAGATGATGGGGGTCTTTCAGACAGAATGAATTCTTGCATTTAAAAACAGGAGACGTAGCGAAAGCATCCACTGTTTTAAACATCTCCTTTGATGAACTGCGCTGCATCAAAATGCTACGTGACACAGGCGTGCATCTAACCCATGTTAAAGGGATAGTTCAACCAGCTCCTGGATCAGCAGCACCACACGCATACGTCGTTGTACTCTCCTAAACATGAGGCGAAGACTGACAGTGAAGAGAAGAAATTGCTGAATAAAGTCGTTATTTTTGTTTTGTTTTTTGCAAACAAAAAGTATTCTCGCAGCTTCATAACATTAATGTTGAACTACTGATGTCACATGGACTATTTTAATGATGTCCTTTCTACTTTTCTAGGCTTTGAACATGTCAGTTGTGTTGCTGTTTATGCAGGGTCAGAAAGGTCTCGGATTCCATCAAAAATATCTTAATCTGTGTTCCGAAGATGAACAAAGGTCTTACAGGTTTGGAACGGCATGAGGGTGAGTAATTAATGATAGAATATTTATTTTTAGATGAACTATTCCTTTACCATAGAACAAGGTCTTCTGCACTCCAAATTTTTGTTCTGAGTTTCCAAACAAAACGTTTTTAATGCCACATGCAACTTCAATGCCTTCAACTAAACTGTCCTATGTAGTTTTCAAAAGTCTGATTCGATTAAATGAAACAGTTTGTTCAGACAGCTCATAAAGGCGATTCAAAAAAATGATTTACCGATTAGAGTCCTTGGGCCTGTCCAAATATCCACACTTGCTGTCTTGGCTGCTTAAAAGCATGTGCATGAGACAGAAAGCATGCTCACTGTCAGACTGTCCCAGTTTTGAAAAATGCCAAAGCTCAGTGATTTTTCAGTTAAATTAATTAGATATTACATATAACTTGATATTAAAACGTAAAGCGTTGCACATTGGTGCAGAGTTGAGTATGTGCATTTTGTAAACTGTTTGCAACTGATTTCTATCACTTAATTAGAAGCACAAGAATTAAATTGTGTTATCTTTTACATAGGAACTATTGAACAGTCATGCAGAAGTTTATTTTAAAGTATCGACAATAAAAATGTGTACATAAAAACTTTACATGCATTTTTACAACACTATGATGTAGTGTGTTTCATCAAGTAATTAAAAGTTCTATGCACACTTACAGTCTGATTCCTATAGCCAAATATAGGAAATAAGTCATGTAAGTAGACAAGCGGTGTAAGTGTGGTTACTGGGACAAAACGTGTGCTGTATTTTTAGGTGTCCGTTTTAAAACGATATAGTATTAACTGCTATTTGACTGCGGAATCCAGGCGTCCTAGGTGTATATGACTTCCTTCTTTCAGACGAATGCAATCGGAGTTATATTAAAAATTATCCTGGCACTTGCAAACTTCAGAATGGCATGGGTGGGTGTTTTTCTTCATCAGTCCAAAACAAGCCCAATAAAGTGCTGGATCCATAATAAAAAGTGCCTCAAACAGCTCCGGGGGGTGAATAACGGCCTCCTGTGGCGAATCGATGCATTTTTTAAGAAAAATATCCATATTAAAAACGCAATAATTACTTTAATCTAGCTTGTGCCAACTGGTCGTACACAGAAGCATTTCCAGCCTTCTCCTTTTTATTATGGATGGATGCACTTTACTGGACTTGTTTTGGACTGATGAAGAGAAACACCTGTCCATGCCATTCTAAAGCTTGGAAGTGCCAGGATAATTTTTAATATAACTCCAATTGGATTCGTCTGAAAGAAGGAAGTCAAATACACCTAGGATGGCTGGAGGGTGAGTAAATAATGGGCAAATTTTTATTTTTGGGTAAACTATCCCTTTAATATACATTTATTTTTTTTCAAATTTATAACTGTCTGCTGTGACTGCTGAGTTCAATCATTCAAAATCTCTGTTTTTGAGCCAAAAATATGGTTCTGATAAAATGATAGATATATAAATTACGTATCTGAAGCTATTTAAGTTAACTTTTTAGTAACTTCTGTAGTTTAACTATAGCTTCCCCAACACCGGGCTGCTTATTCTGTCATTTTTGTCAGTCCTGCATGATTAAATGAGAGGTTAAAGGTCAAATGGAAGCGTAAGGGTAGTGCCATGCAAACAGAGGGCACAAAATATTCACAGCAGACACACTCCCGCATCCACACACACCCCGTCTAGCCACATCAATCTTCAGGGTGGAGCTAAATCAAATCCAGTGGCTTTCCTTTGACCCTTTCAAAGGTTTTTCATTTTCATTGCCATAGAGACCGAATCATATCGACCAACTGGGAGAGTTCAAGCTAACTAAGTGAAATCCGCGTGTGTGCGGTACGAGGGTGTGTGCGTGCATCTCTGTTTGTGTGTGTCAGTGTCTCGCTGATTTTATCTTCCTTCAGTTTCATTCGCTCCCTATTCTCTGTCCCGAAGGTATATCAGCGAGAAGACTGCAGAGTAAATTGTCCCAAATTGAGTTCCCTCTCCTCGCCAGAGACAGGCCACATCTCCGCCGTTTAGAGGCGGCGAAAAAAAAAGGGAAAAACAATCTTGGCACAGTCAGGCTCTTAACAATTTTCTCTAATTTCCGTCTCTCTCTCCCCCACCGCAGAGTTGCTTTCTAACTGATTCTCCATTGCTTGTCCCTCTCTATCCTTTCTCTTCCATCGTATTTCTCTCTTCCAGCTCCCTTTGTCTACCACGCCATCTATCTTCCCCCTCCCCCTTGCTTCCTCTCTCTCCTTCGGCTTGCATTCTCTCTCTCTCTCTCTCGCTCTCCTCCCTGACACACTACCCATCACAGCGGACCCCCAGGCAGTAGAGTCCCGCTCTGACAATAATCACACAGTAAGTTTATAATGCTGCCAGGGCCGAGCCTAGCGCAGCGCACACTGCTCCCTCGGCTCTCCTACACCCCATTACGCTCAGTAGGAGCCGAGTTCGGGCTAGCCGAGACCTGCGCTGATGGATAGCGGCAGGGAGATCTCTAGCACACTCCCCCATGCTGTGTACGGGGTCCGCGTCTGGTCACATGTGGCCGCAATGCTAACGCTAGTGGACCAACTAAGGCTGTCTCCATTCAACCTGTACTAATGCCGTTTAGCTCCCGACCGTCTGGCTGAAAAATCATCATACGTGAATTATTTTACATTGTTGGTATGTAATTGTGAACAAATTCGCAGCAAACGGAAAAACACTTTCATTTGACAGCGACGACAGCTGATAAACCCCACTGTGAGAGTCATTCTAATAGCATAGGCTTCCTTTCAAAGTGTTTTTGCTCAAATGTCAACTTCAATGACATGCTTGTCATCCTCAGAGTATATTATACTATTTCGGCGTGACTGACTCCAGTATTTCCCAGAGATGACTGACTAAAGTACCTCAGAAATGACTGTAAAAGTATCTCCCAGAGATTACAGTATACCTCATAGAAATGACTGTAACAGTAGGATGCCTCACAGAGATGACTGACTAAAATAAGTGTACTGAGCCTTACTGAGGAGTGGGGTAAAATGTGTCAGGGGGTAAGCTGTGCCAGCCCTTAATCTAGAAAAATGTGTATTATTATTGCTAAAAGACCATATAGACAGGCCACATCATACACAGCTGCCTATAATTTAGATACACAAATAATATAAGTGGGAAGTGTTTTTAACGCTAAAAAACAGCATTACCACTATTAAATAATATGTGCAGTATATGCACTTCTTCTTGCTTTGAGTATAGAAAAACTGGCACAACTTACCCCACTTGCCCCTTCTCATTAAAACTATGCAACCACCCTTAAAGAAGTTGTTGACTTCCAGAATAAAAATGTACATACATCATCCAAGATGTTCATTTCTTTATTTCTTCAGTCGATACAAAATTATGTTTCTTGAGGAAAACATTTCAGGAATATTCTCCATACAGTGGACTTCAATGGTGCCCCAAAGTTTGAACTTCCAAAATGCGAAAAAATGATAAAACTAGGGCTGTCGAACCGATTAATCACAATTACCTGCAAATAATCGCATCCAAAATAAAAGTTTGTGTTTACATAACTGTGTATATTTATAGGTATATATAAATACACACACAAAAAAGTATATATTTAAGAAATATTTACATCATATATGTGACCCTGGACCATAAAACCAGTCATAAGGGCCAATTTTTCCAAAATTGAGTGTCATACAAGATCTGAAAGCTGAATAAACAAGCTTTCCATTGATGTATGGTTTGTTAGGATAGGACAATATTTGGCCGAGTTACAAATATTAAATATATGGAATCTGAATGTGCAAAAAAATCAAAATACTGAGAAAATCGCCTTAAAAGTTGTCCAAAGGAAGTTCTTAATAATGAATATTATTAATCAAAAGGTAAATTTTACAGTAGGGATTTTACAAAATATCTTCACGGAACATGATCTTTACTTAATATCCTAATGATTTTTGGCATTAAAAAAAAATCTATAATTTTGACCCATATTTTTGACCCGTATTTTTGGCTATTGCTACAAATATACCCAAATTTCCAGCCCTAAATAAAACCAAAATGTATAATAAATAAATAAATAGTATGCATGAAAAGAGGGCTTGGTTTAAACATCTTTGGAAGTGTCTATCAGTAAGTTTACTATAAGATTTTTTTTTATTATTTTGTTGTAAAATGTGACAGTATTGGCCTGCTCTTTATGTAAAATTAGACAAATAAGTATGTCCAACATTATCTACATATATACTCTATACTCATGTTGGCCGATAAATAATACATAGCACATTGGGATATATTTTAACTATTTCAATATTAATATTTCAACTGCTTGATTACTTGTATTGGCACAAAATGTAAACTGATATTAAGATATTATAAACATTAACATTAACTTTGAAACCACTGTGTACTGTGAAAAGCACTATATAAATAAATTTTACTTAACTTGAAGAAAGTAAAAAGGATAAATTTTGCCTTCAAGCTGTCTTTAATTTGACAGGAACTGCCACTTTGAAAGAGACCTGTTGTTAGAAATAGCAAGCATGCTTCAAACCTGAAGATACAAGATTGAGATATTAGCTTTAGCTACCAAAAACAATCCATCATGTCACAAATCAAATAAGTCATCTATCAGGATATGAGAATCACAAGCACCCACATATATAGACATCCCACCGCAGGCCAATATGAATCCAGTGCGAGCTGTGTTGCCACAGATCTCTCAGCGCTAATGAAAGCAGTTTGAGGAAGTAATCTGATTCATGGTCAGCAATTAAATGTAGGAGAGGACTGTCACTATCAATTACACACGCCTTCAGTCTCTGCATCTCGGCCAGGATCAGCCCTCAGACTGCCATCAAAACACTGATCATCTCCATCAGCTCTTGCACGACACACACACTAATCATATCTGGGTTTAATGTGATAATCATATTTCAGCCTGAACGTTCTCGCAAATGGGCGTATCAGTGTAACACAATGCAAACGCACCCACAACATTAATTACAGGAGTGTTTTGTTAGTTGTTATTGTAGCCATGAAAATGACTCTGTATTTACACAGTCTAGGTCTCTAGTAATAAATCAAACGTTGGAGTATTTAGATGATGAAATTTAGAAAAAGTGAACTCTAAGATGATACATTCTGAATACTGGCCTGAGCAATGCACTGATATTAAAATATCTGTGATGTTAGTTTTATCCA